>OVAW01000844.1:283-11677 GCA_900406365.1 Heliophila coronopifolia | reverse complement strand
CATTTTAATTTATGTATTTTTTTTTGTCAACTAATTTATGGATTTATATATCAATATTTTATTGCATCAATGTTCAAAAATGGAAATGCAAGAAGTTAGTATATTTTAATTAAAAAAGGTTTTATAAATTAAGATATTTTTAGAATCTTTTCCTTTTTTTTACACTTTCTACACAAACTTCATCTTGCATTGTAATTATATTATTTTTTGTTGAATAAAATTTACATTCCAATTTTTTTTTTTAAAAGATAAACCAAAAACGCAAAACACTTTGTTTAGTTATTTATATTCTATATCAAAAAAAAAAAAANAAAAAAAAAAAAAGTTATCAAATATTAAACCAAACCGAAGGTTAATTTACCCGGTTTAAATTTAAAAATTGTGTGTGCATCTGTTTTCTTTCGGTATATAGTTAAAACAAACTTTTATTTAATTCAAAAAAAAAATAAATTAAAATAAAATTTGAGCCTGTTTTCATTTAATCCTTATAGTATATAAATCGATAAACCCTAAACCCCTTTTGAAATCTTCTTTCTCCTCTCCGATTTCACTCGCCATTTCGTAGGAACTCTAATTTGAGTGAGAGTTCGCGTACCCTTAGATCTAGGCGTGAATCCTGGTCGTTGAGAAGCCCGGATTCATCATCAACGATAAAAGGCTTAAGATATTTTGTAATCTATCTCTGCTACTTAGCTTCTCTCTAATGGCTCCAAAGTCTAATGTAGCGAAGAGGCACAGGCCACGGGAGGAATTTGATAAGAAGCGGGGTTCGAAGAAGTATAAACGTGTTGAAAAGGAAGCTGTTTCCAATCCTTCCACTGAGGATCTAGGTTTGTTAGCTTTTGGTTGTTTTCTGCAATAGGGTTTTTTAGGTTTAATGTCCACAAAACTCAAATTAAACACTTTTGGGTGTTGTATGTAGATTTATCTGAAGAAGAGGCTATTGAAGAAGCGCCGGAAGAAATAGTTTACAGAGAGCCCACAACGTACCAAAATTTGCTGGCATCTCTCGGTTCATCTAACAAAGTTGTTGCAGATATGAACAAAAGAAGGTATTTTGATAATGTCGCTTTTTTGAAGAAGATTCAAATCTTAAGGTTTTTGAACTCCTTGTAAGAGTGGTTATATGCCATGGATTTATTTGAACTGTTATTTTGAATATTGAAGCATTTTTATTCTANATGCCATGGATTTATTTGAACTGTTATTTTGAATATTGAAGCATTTTTATTCTACATTTTAGTTCCTCTGTGGAATGGAACTATTGTGCCCTTCACTCTTTAAATTTTATCTTTTAAGATTGTATAGTAACATGTAATAAGTTTCTTGATATATATTGTATTTTTACTGGCTGTGAGGGAGTTAGTAAGTCTGGGCTTCCAAATATTTAACAGGCAGAGAGAGGAGGAAGGTAAAAGCGACACAGAAGGAGAAGAGGATGATGAAGATGAGGAAGAGGAGGAAAACAGCGAGTCTGAGGATTTAAGCTCTACTGATGGAGAAGATGATGAGATTCAAGGTAGTATTGGAAATTATTAGTAGTTTCTGTCGTTGTGCCCACATATAGATTTGCTTGGTTATAAGCCTTACATAAATATTTTTTCAACTCATTTGTCTGGCCTGTTGGTTCTTATGTATTCTTGCATGATTGCATGGTTGTTCAGCTTTTTAATGTCAATTATACTTCTCTTTGTCTTTATTATAGGGGCTGATCAGGAAACTCTGGAAAGTCTTACCATGAACTCAACACAAGAGAATAATGATAATCAGAGCGAGGAAGAAGGTTCTGATGATTGTGAAACAGATGAGGAGCAGGAGTTGAGTACCAATGGCCGAACTCTTGTAGATGCTTCTTCCTCTACTAGGTAAATTTAATTCAGATGGTGGTTTCTGTACTAGTTTTTTTTTTCAATTTGACATGTTCGTTACTTCAATACTATATTTGTATTAACACATTTGTTTTTCAGTGCATTTAGTGTGCACCTTAGCCACATATTATCCAGTGAAGAAGTTGAAAATTTACCAAAAGGAAAATGGAAATTTAAATGGGAATCGCCTGCCATTGACATGCCAAATTGCAAATGGAAAGGAACTAGTGAAAACTTCCTTGATGTAGGTGTTCTATAACCTTCCCCTCAGAAAAGTGTATTTAGAAAATTCGCCCTCCAAACTTAGGAGTCACACCAGTAACACAAAAAACTTTATTTTGCAGGGTATTGAGAGTGATGCAACTTACGGCCTCAAGCCTAAGTTATTTAACCACTGGCTTCAATTATACAAGAAATCTGGAGGCAAAGATTTTAACTCATCTAAAAGGAGAAGATTCTTCTCCATATGTATGTGTTAGATTCTGAGGATCACCTTTTCCTGAATTCATTTGTACTGTATATCACTCATGTATATCTTATGACTGTCACTGATTATAGTGTTTGATTTTGTAGGTAACAGCTATTTGGATATTTTGCATTCTAACAAGAAACCATTTTACAATAAAGGCCCTGAAGAAGACTCAAGTGCCATGGACGCATATCTTATGCATTCTGTGCGTGCATACTTGTATTCTGTTTTTTAAATATCTTATGAAGTTTCTGTTGGTTTTCACTCGACTTGGCATTTCTCTAGGATTTATTGAATTCACTTTGTCTTATGCAGTTGAATCACATATTTAGAACTAGAGATCTTGTGAAGAAAAATGAAAGTAAAATTGCCAAGCATCAAGAGACATCTAAAGAGGAAATTCTGTCTGATGATGTCTTTCTAGACCAAGGATTTACTCGTCCAAAGGTGACCCCTTCTGCTTTTCTTCTGCAAATGGTTTATGTTTTTAAATCTGTTGTTGCTCGCATTTGACAATTGGTCTTACATTTACTGTGAATTACAGGTACTCATTATATTACCGTTGAGGAGCATAGCCTATCGTGTTGTTAAGAGGCTTATACAACTAACTCCAGAATCTCAAAGGGTACATTAATCTATTCTGCCATCTATTTTTCAATTGGTATCTGCTTTGTGACTGTTGCTTTATTCTACGATACTTGAAATTGGCGGATGAGAAATTCTCTCTTTTGATTAATAGTAAATGATGTAGAAAGAAATGTTTGTGTGTCTGTGTGTGTATGTTTTCTACCGGTATATGGATGCATGTAGAGTTTTTATGCATTAATATTTACGTATTGAGTTGCTAATTCTCTCTTCAATTTATTGATTGGTTTCAGGTTAATGTTGAATACCTTGATCGGTTCCATAATGAGTTTGGAAGTGAAGAGGGTAGTGATGATGATGATGGGGAAAAGAATACACCCAAAAATGGAAACTCAACACAAAAGTCTTCAAAACCTTCTGATTGGCAAGCCCTTTTTGGTGAGAGCAACAGCGATGATGATTTTATGCTAGGCATTAAGCATACAAGGTAGATATTTTGCCTACATCCTTTTTAAAGTTATAGTGTATTCTTCTTTTTGTAAACATGAATTCTCTTGTCAATTCCAGGAAGAGCATTAGGTTGTATGGTGACTTCTATTCTTCAGACATGATTATTGCTTCCCCTCTCAAGTTACAAATGGTAGGTAGCCTTTTATCTTTTCAAAACCTTATTGATACAATCTCATATCAATTTTGCTTTTGATAGGCCATTGGCCAAGCAGAAGAAAACAAGGACCGGGATGTTGATTATCTTTCCTCCATCGAGGTAATTTTTTTTTTATCATTGCTTGCTGTGGACGGTTGGTGCCAACTTTCATTAGTTTACTATTGTTTTATCCCTTAAACCTGTTCTATTGCTGCATGTAGATGCAAAATAGTTGAAGTTGTATTCTGTATTTCCTTATTGAACCTACTTATATTTCTTTTGTTTACCTGTGGATAGGTTTTGGTTATAGATCATGCAGATATAATATCTATGCAGGTAACTACTGGGGTAAATTTATAGAGTTTGCAAAGATGGAGTATTATGACTCAGTTACTTATATGCTTTAATCTTTATGATTATGTTTCAGAATTGGTCTTTCCTTACTACAGTCGTCGACCACTTAAATAGGTTGCCCTCAAAACAACATGGTACCAATGTCATGCGAATTCGTCCATTGTATGTAGTTCTCCTGACTTAAAGTTCTTGTCTCTAATATCTTCTGTGTCCAGCAAGGACATATATATCAAAATCTCGAAATTTTCTTGTTTAGATATCTGGATGGACATGCACGGTTCTATCGGCAGTCAATAATTCTAAGTTCTTATCCAACCCCAGGTATTGATCTGCCCACTGTCTTTGTTTTCATCTATGGATAAATTTTCATTTCTTATTCGTATTTGCTATATTTCCATAACCCTTGATTATGGTGGAGTTTCCAAACTCGTACTAAACCAAATAATTTTTTGTTTCAGAGATCAATTCTCTATTCAATCGCCATTGCTTGAACTATAAAGGAAAGGTGTGCATTCACTTTTTAGCATAGTATCCCTCTATATTGCACGCATTCAAGTCTACTTCTTGTTGTTAGTGTAATGAGGGGTTAGATGATTGATCAGATGGCTAGGCTAGGGATTACTACTGTGATCTGAATTGAAATATTGTCTTTCGCAAACCAATATTGTAGATCTTAATTAACATGTCTAATGTTCAGTTTTCCTTTAGAATAAACTTGTCTCATAACACATTTGGTTATGCAGATGAAGCTGGCTTGTGAATACAAAGGTGTACTTCAGAAAGTGTTGCTCCCTGTCCGTCAGGTATAATATTATCTTGCCTTAAACAATAAAAATTCCAAGACATCTTATCACTTTTGCCTGTGTTCCAGATTTATGAAAGATTTAATGCAGACTCCATAGTCGAAGTCGATGATGCACGTCTTGAATACTTTACCAAAAAGGTTTAGTTTTGATTTGCTTTACTTAATTTTGCATGGAGGCTCACTTTACAAATTATAATTTTATCAATATTTTTTTGATTCTGTTTTTTTTTATCTCATTACAGATCTTTCCAAAGATCAAAGATTCTGTTCAGGTACTCCCATCATTCATAGCTGACCTAATTTGATGCCCGTACTTTACGTTGCTAGAAAAAACATAGATTTTGGAGATTGATTGTGTCTAATTAATCATGTTTGCAGGGAGGAGTAATGATATTTATCCATTCTTACTTTGAGTTCGTCAGGCTTAGAAACTTTTTGAAGACACAGAATGCCTCTTTCTGTCTTCTTGGAGAGTGAGTCCATTTTTTTTTCCTGTTCTGAAGTTGCTGCTGCTTTTTTGTTATCTGGATTTCTTTCATCTGATGGTAGTTAATTGTGACTCTTGTTTTTCAGATATGCAAAAAATTCAGATATATCCCGTGCACGTGAACGGTTTTTCGTAGGGAGCCGAAAGATCATGCTTTACACAGAGAGATCATACTTCTACAAGAGATACAAGGTTTTTTTTCTCTTTTTAATTATATATATAGTTGATCTTTGATTAGGTTCTATCATCNTACACAGAGAGATCATACTTCTACAAGAGATACAAGGTTTTTATTCTTTTTAATTATATATATAGTTGATCTTTGATTAGGTTCTATCATTTATAATACAATTACAATTCTGATAAATGTTGGTTTTTCGGTTTTCAGATCCGTGGCATAAAGAACTTAATTTTATATTCTCTACCGGAACGGAAGGAGTTTTATCCTCAGGTAGGAGCATCTTAGTCGCATTAATTGCAACACAAACTCTTGCCAGGAAAAATACAGTCAAATTTAATAATTCTAGCTTTAACTGCAGATAATGAACATGCTTGAAGAAGGATCACATGACATGATGTCCACAGCACTTTTTTCTCGTTTTGATCTGCTCCAGGTACTTACTCAAATTCCATGTTGAAATCTCCTGATGGTTCCTACACAGTTAGATCAAGTTTAAAACCTAGCTTAACTAGGAATAAAGAGTGGTACATAGATTTACATAGAGAGCTCTAGTTTCTGACTTCTGAAACACATCTCTCTGAGTAGCACCAATCTGATGAATAGCTTACAATGGAACTGTTGCTATTTGAATTTTACTTTGCAGCTGGAAAGGATTGTTGGAACTGCTTCTGCAAAGAGAATGATCAGTTCTGACAAGAGCATCTTTGCTTTCTGTTGAACACTTGAGGAATGGAATGGAATGGAATGGAATGGAATGGAATGGAATGGAATGGAATGGAATGGAATGGAATGGAATCAATTATACATACGAAGAAAAGTTTTGTTTCAACAAATGAGATGTAAAAGCACATTGATTGCTATCTAGTTTTGTTAACTTTTTTGTTCTACCATTTTCTATGGTTATACATTAACCGGTTCAAACCGGATCTAAAACCAGACAAAAAAATTGTATTGGATGTCCTAGTTTGAATGCAAAACTTGATTTTCTCTTTTGTGATCGGGTTCATGAAGATCTTGGCAATTATATATATATATATTTTTTTTTAACTATAAATAAATTCAGTTAGTCAAGCATTAAACGTGAAGATAACTTTTAAGACAATGACGTAATCTAATATTTGGTTATTTTGGTTTTCAGTCGATTAAATATTAAATAACAAATAATAATAAAGTAGCCATTTTCGGCCTCGAAATGTGAGATTTTCGGTGAGCCAAAGTCTATATAAATTACAAACGCAGTAGCCATATGTTCGGTTCCGTTATCTTCTTCTTCTTCTACAAGAGCAATGGCTTTGTGCTCAATCTTCTGCCCACGTATCTCTGCTAAATTCAGACCAAAACCCATTTCCCCTTTCATCTCAAAACCTTTCTTTTCTCTCTCTTTTAAGGCTTACTCTTCCCTGCAACCTTCTTCTTCCTCTACCAAAGGTAATTCCTTTATGCCTACACAAATAGTGATTCTTTATATTCAGGACAACTTTCAAGAAATACTATTATTTGTTATTTCCTGCTAATCTGATGTATGGTAACGTGTGATAGATGAACTTGGAACTGTTAGCATTGGGTTTCTCGGTATGGGAATCATGGGTTCTCCAATGGCACAAAATCTCATCAAATCTGGGTAAAGCCCTTTTTTACCTCATCAATAAAGGGACAATTTTTTAGATTTCTTCTTTGATCTTATGATGTTTGGTTTTTTTAGATGTGATGTGACTGTATGGAATCGAACTAAGAGCAAATGTGATCCTCTCATTGGATTAGGAGCCAAGTAAGAGTTTCAAATGCTTATAGTTCTAAATGTATAAGTAAAAGTTCGGAATTAAGAACTTTCCTTCTGTTTTCAGGTACAAATCTTCTCCTGAAGAAGTGACTGCAACTTGTGATCTCACATTTGCAATGCTTGCTGATCCTGAAAGTGCAGTGCGTATGTTTCACCTTTTTGTTTGTTCATTTCTTTATCTCTGGTTTTGATTCTCTTCTTAAAACATAATCTCTCTTTTGATCAGATTGATGTTGCTTGTGGAAAGAATGGAGCTGTATTTGGAATTAGTTCAGGAAAAGGGTACTCACTCCATGAGATTTATTTTGGATTTTAACCTTTATCTCATGTTTCTGTCTTACAATGTTTGAATATATCTGAATTGATGGGACACTTAATTTGCTTTGCTAATACAGGTATGTTGATGTTTCAACCGTTGATGCCGCCTCATCGATATTAATCAGCAAGCGTATAAAGGATACCGGAGCATTGTTTTTGGAGGTAAATACACTCTATGTTTGCAATCATTAAGTGTACTGAGTGGCTTCAGTTGTCTCCTTTAATATTCACAGGCACCAGTTTCGGGTTCCAAAAAGCCTGCCGAAGATGGCCAGTTGATATTCCTCACCGCAGGTTAGTAACAGATTACTCCTCACTGAGCTTGTGGATGACATGTCTGTCCTGGTTTCTTAGGTTAGTCTTGTAAAGTGGTGGAATGAAATGAGATTTAAGACTTATCCGGCTCATAACATTTCAGGTGACAAGCCGCTATATGATAAAGCTGCTCCTTTCTTAGATATCATGGGAAAGGTATCCTGGATTGCCTGTAATTTGCTTTCAATTCTGTAAATATACCATATTCATTACAAGTTTGCATTACATGATCCAGTCAAGATTCTATTTGGGTGACGTTGGTAATGGAGCAGCAATGAAACTTGTAGTCAACATGATCATGGGAAGGTATCATTTGACTACCCATGGCTTCATTTCTTTGCAATACTCTTAACTCTTTTCCTGATCATGTAGTATGATGGCATCATTCGCGGAAGGAATACTTCTAAGCCAGAAAGTTGGACTCGATCCAAATGTACTGGTCGAGGTAATTTAAACGCCTGTATTCAGCATAAACTTTTCTTCTCAAATCTGTTTTAACCGAGGGTGGAAACCTCTGCAGGTTGTTTCACAGGGAGCTATCAATGCGCCAATGTACTCGCTAAAGGGTCCTTCGATGATCAAGTCAGTGTACCCGACAGCTTTTCCATTGAAGCACCAGCAGAAGGTTTGTAAAATTCTGGTATCTCCTGTTTAGATTCTCACCAAGACTCTCAAGTTTGATGGGACCGGATTGATTTTTATGCGTGTATAGGATATGAGACTCGCACTCGGACTAGCGGAATCCGTTTCTCAATCTACACCAATTGCAGCAGCTGCAAATGAGCTTTATAAGGTTGCTAAATCTTATGGATTGAGTGACGAAGACTTCTCTGCAGTTATTGAAGCACTGAAAGCTGCAAAATCCCAAGAAGCTTAGCTAAAGATTTGGTCCTTTTTCAGATTATGTCAAAATGAGTTTCTTTCTTGTACTTTACAACAATTGTCAACACAAGTCAACCTTTGATTTCCCGTGGCTGAGGTTATCAAACCGACAACAAAATGATAAACACCGCCCCCAAGGTTGTTTGTGTGACAACGAATCCATTGGTTAGTGTTAAAGGGTTATCTGTGATCACCCCTATCAGATTCCAATGCTAGACTCTTTGGTTCTCCAGCAGCTCGACATGTGTTGGTCTTTAGCTCAGCCAAGACCAACAAATGAATTATCAGAACCTGCAAGATCAAAATGTGCAGCAGAGGCTGTTATGAAGTGTTCTTATGATGATTGAGAAGATAAGAAAGAAAGAGAAATTAGCAACGAAAGATAGATTTGGTTATAAATGCTAGTTTGATTTGTCTGAAGCAACCTTACCTAATAGGTTCAGAAAGTATGGTCTTCGCTTTCACATCTTCTCATGATGTGAGAGATTTACTCATCTCTTATGCTGTCCATAAGTCAAGATCATCCTTGTGTATGGAGCTTTTTCTCCACATATGACTAATTAAATCCTCAAGAACTGGATAGATGCTCGGAAACTCGCTTTGTACTGTTGATCCTGATGAGAACATGTATACTTTCTTCTTTAATTCAATCCAACTGCTTCCAGAAACTTTCTTTAGATCCTTTTTCTTGGCTAAACCCCTAACTTTTGCAGATTCTTCCCATCTTCCACTAGCAGAGTAAATGTTAGACATCAACATATAGCTTCCTGTCATCTCCGGTTCAAGTTCCATAAGTTGTGATGCTATATTTTCTGCAATGTCCATGTTTTTATGCATCCGGCAAGAATTTAATAGAGCTCCCAACACACAGGCTTTAGGCTTCATAGGCATGCTCTTCACAATCTCACAAGCCTCTTTCAGACACCCTACACGACCAAGGAGATCAACAATACATGCATAGTGCTCTTGTTGAGGATCTATTCCAAATCTCTTGCTCATCGAATAGAATATTTCGCGTCCCTTTTCAGCAAGCCCTGCATGACTACAAGCTGAAATAACAGCTACCAAAGCAATCCCATCAGGACGAAAACCGGATTTTATCATTCGATCGAACATACTCAAAGCTCTCTCACCAAGTCCATGCATACCATAACCTTTGATTATTGAGTTCCATGAAATCAAATCCTTATCTCTAATTGCTTCAAATACTAGAGTCCCTTCACTGAGTAACCCACATTTTGTGTACATATTCACCAATGCATTCTGAACCAGAATGTTATCGCTCATTGAAGTTCGGATCACATGACCATGGATCTCTCTTCCAAGATTCAAAGCTGGAAGCTCAGCACAAATGGATAGAATACAACATATCGTCACTGAATTAGACAATACTTTTGAACATTGCATTTGCCGGAAATATTCAAGTGCCTCATCTCCTCTTCCTTGCACGTTACAGCCCTTGATAACAGAGGTCCAGGTAACCACATTGGTCTTGACATTGCAAAGATCATTCATTTCCTTCAATTCAGTAAAAAGCGAAAGAGCCTCTTCGAGTTTTCCAGCTTCCACAAACGCTGTTATCAAAGAATTCCAGCTCTCTATACCTTTGTTTCGAATTCCCCTGAACAACTGTTCAGCATCTTTTACTTTCCCCTGCTTCCCATACACGTATGTCAATGCGTTCTTAGAGGGCAAATACTCTTCAAACCCACCTTTTATAACATACCCATGAACTTTCTCAGCGATTCTGAATGCTCCTAATTCAGCGCACACAGAGAAGAAAACAGCAAGAGCTTCGCCGCTAGCTGCACTTCCACTTAGTCTCATATCATCAAAATACTTAATAACATCTTCAAGCTTCCCAGATTGAGAATGACAAGATAAAAGCGAAGTCCAAGTCACTTCATCTGGTTTGAAGTTTTCACTTTGCATCCATTCAAAAATTTTAACGGCATTTTCGCAGTCATACTCTTGAGAAAACCCTGAAATCATGACATTCCATGATATACGGTTTCTTATAGGCATTCCAACAAACAGTTTGTAGGCATCTTTCATCATCCTCGCCTTAGGATATAAAGCAAGCAATTCATTCACTACATGAAGATTATCTTGCAAACCAATACGAATAACTTGACTATGCAAAACCCTACATAAATCAAAACGACCTAAGTACCTACAAGCTCTAAGGATCAAGGGTAAAACAAAGCCGTCTCCTTTGAGACCCCGTTCAAGCATTCTCCAGTAAAGCTCAAGCGCATTCTCGTGCAATCCATGAGAAACATAAGCTTTCATAATCGAGTTCCACAAACGCAAATCCGACCATAAAACAACCGAAACTGTCTCAAACACGTTACGGGCATCAAGGATAAGTCCTACCCGGGAGTATACCGATACGAAACTTGCGGCTAATGACCCAGAACGGTAGATGAAATCGGATAGAAGTACTTGGGCATGAACTTGCTGGCATTGCTGAGACGTTAAGCATAATCCAAGAACATGATCGAAGTAGTAGAAAAGGGATTGATCAGTATTATTAGTCGTAAGGGACCAGTAAGAGGAAACTGAAGCGATCGACTGAGAAGAAATTGGTGTGTGTGAACTTTGACAAGTGTGGAAAGAACGATTACGAAGACGCGATGCAATTTGGTGAAGACGAATTCGGCAGAAAGAAGATTGAACCATTTAAGTAGAAAGAGGGGAAGAA
>OVAW01000843.1:699-11683 GCA_900406365.1 Heliophila coronopifolia | reverse complement strand
TTTTTTTTTTTTTTTTTTTTTTTTGTGAAAAAAAAAAAAAAAAAATTAACAAAAATTTGTTGTTATAACGTTGATTTTTATGGCGTATTATTATTTTAGTAAATCAACAATAACTTCATGTTTTTTTTGTTACTTGTTGGTATTTAAATCTAAGTTTTGTAAAAAAGTTCATATTTTTGTTAACATTTTCCCATTGACTTTAATTTGTGGTATATATGTATAAGTAAAATCTACATATATTCTGCCTCTTGTTGAAGGTTCTTACATTTGCGGGATCAAACAGTACAGCCATTAGTTTGACATGGGCCGTATCGTTACTTCTTAACAATCCAATCGCTTTAAAAGCAGCACAAGAAGAGATTGACAATAGTGTCGGAAAAGAGAGATGGGTTGAAGAATCCGACATACAAAACCTCAAGTACCTACAAGCTGTTGTTAAGGAAACTTACCGGCTTTACCCACCGGCTCCTCTTACAGGTCACAATTTAAACAACCTTTTTTTTTCTTGAAATTTTAGAGTTTTTAGATAAAATTGAAATTTGAAGGTTATATATTTTAAGTCTAACACAAAATATTTTTATAAAAACTAGGACCGAACCAAATATTTCACTGGCTTATGATCAAGACTAACCCGCCTGATTGTCTCTATTCTTACAACATCTTTATTAATGCCCCGACCCTTTAATATTATGAGCTACAAAAAAATTTATAGGGTCCAATTCTTATATAATTCTTTTAAGAAATTTAAAGAATTAGGCTAAAATTTACTAAAATTAAAAATTATTAAAAAAAAAAAAAATTATGACCAAATCCAATGTTTAACATTGCCTATAGAGTGGAAGACCAGTTGGTTATTGGTTGTCACCTTCTGTGTTTCTACACTGTGATCGGGGTTTGAAAACCGGACGTTTCAATTGAGGAGAAATTTAATAGATTTAAAATTAGCCATTAAATCTGATTGCAAAAAAGAATATTGCCTACAGACAGGCTTTGCTTATTAATGCCGTAAATGTTAAACCTGTTTGGTTAATGGTTTTGCAAACATATGAATGATCAGGGATCCGCGAAGCCAGAGAAGATTGTGTGATAGGAGGCTACCGTGTCGAGAAAGGCACACGCTTGCTCGTCAACATCTGGAAACTTCACTATGATCCTAAGATCTGGTATGACCCCAAAACCTTTAAGCCTGAGAGGTTCATGGAGGAGAACTTAAGATATGAAAAGAGCAATTTCGAGTACATTCCGTTTAGTTCGGGAAGAAGGTCATGTCCAGGGATGAATGTTGGCTTAAAAATTGTTCACTTAGTCTTGGCTCGGTTGCTTCAAGGGTTTGAGTTGCGTAAAGTGTCTGATGAGCCATTGGATATGACTGAAGGGCCTGGTTTAGCCTTGCCAAAGGTTAAACCGGTCGAAATCGTGATTTTGCCTCGCCTCGACCCTGATTTGTACCGTTTACTCTAAACCAATTCTTGAGATTATCACAAACCCAAATTAGTAGAATATATAAAATTTCATATGATAGAATATAAATATATACGCATATTATATTTTTATATGACTATGTTACTATGTATAATGAAATATATCGCGCGGGATATCATCTAGTTATATGACTATGTTACTATGTATAATGAAATATATCAATATTCCGTGTTAGGTCATGTATGTTATTTCATTGTTCTCCAGACCTATATATATATACTATAAATCATATAATAATATTATTATCGGTGAATTTGGTGAATCGGGTTTATGATCTATTTAATTAATATGATTATTATGGAAAACAAATGGTTTAGTGGTTGTCATCTATGTGTGTGTGTGTTTTTAATTTTTGTAATTAAAAAAATTAAATAGAATTAATTTAGTCAATAGAAGCAATAAAAAAATTATTAATAACAACTGTTATTAATTTAGTATATATTTTATTATTAATTTAGTGCAAAACAACGCTTTAATATCCAACAAATTATAATATGGAAGCATTAGAGGAGGAAATCCGTAATACACTCTTTGGAATGTCATCGCACCTGGCCGATGGTTTCTCAAAAGAGTTCTACATTTGACCTGATTTTATTGCTGCAGTTCAGTCTTTTTTACGCTATGGTTACATGCCAAAGGGCATAATGCTACCTGCCTTACTCTAATCCGGAAGCATGACTCAGTTCAATCAATTCGAGACTATCGACAAGTCGCGTGTTGTAACATCACCTGTTGGAAAAATGTCTAAATATCTTTGTGAGATTTAGATGGAATTAGAAAACGTAGAATAAGAACTTTTATATTAGAGAAATGAATGTTACAAATTTTTAGTAGATATTCTTTCTTATTTCTCTCATTGTTTTTCTTTGTTGTGGATGGTTACAAATGGAAATTAATACTCCTATTTATACTAGTTTGGAGATGATTCTAGATCACATTTGTTTGCTTTGGTAGGTGTAGTCTCCATCCTTGACATTTAGAACTTGCATTGATATTTGTAACCTCCATCTTTGATATTTAGAACTTTCTTAGAGTGATAAATAATGTTATCGTTGTGAATCGGGTTTAAAATTTGTTGATCTGTTAAATAATAGTATAGGATTATTACTAGTAACTGTGATTAATTAGTATTATTTGTTTGTAAAAATGTTACCTATTAATTGTTTTAAAGTTGAAAGTCTATAATTCCTAATATTTATGGCCAACCTTGAGATATGCCTAAAAAAACATTCGGATCAGCCCCCAAATATTTTTAAATAAATTTGACTTAATTTTTCTAATAGACTCCCAAAATTTTTAAATTAATAATTTTTTGGCACATAATTTTTTAAATAGAATTTCTTATGTAGAAATATTTTTTCTTAGCCTCGTCCTCCGAAAATGTCAAAGACCGGGCTTCTTATGGATGCTGTGGCGACTGATTAACTGATTTTCGGGTTTTTCACTTGCTTGTTTAGTTTTTTTTTCCTTGTCAAGCTTTGTTTATTTGTCTTAACTCTTGTTTTTACTCATTTTCATATATTTTTTTGGGATTAATCTTAAATTTTAAAACAACTAAAACTCTTTTAAAATGTTGATGATAAACTTACTTGCATGTCTCAAAACTTAACATGAAACCGTAAAAAAATGTCTTTAAATCGTCTTTATCTAGTACATCAACAAACATAGTTAAATCCTCTTTATCTAGTTTCAGATTTTGTATGAAACATATGTCACAATTTAATGAGAAATTTTGCAGCAAAAACTGAGGTTGATGAATATGTTCTTAGCCATGTCCAATTTTAATATTAATTTAGGGATGAAATAAAATCTAGGGATAGGCTAATTTCAATATTAATTTTTAAGCTAGTTCGTTTAGTTTCTCTTAGATTCATGATATTTTTTTTTTAAATTAATCCTCAAAATTAAAATAATTCATTTTCACATAAAATATTTTTATTTCGTTTTAAGTGCCCAATTTTTCAGGGAAGAATTATCACCTCTAAATAATGCTGCTAATTGAGTTTTTTAAGTAATTTTATCACTAGATAATGTTACTAATTTATTCCTACAATTAAAAAAAAAAATCTCAATGAATTACTACCACCAACTTCAAAGATTGAAACAAGAAAAAAATACTCCCAAATTTCGTTTTAAAAAGGCGGATAATATAATATTCAAGCGATGACATAAAATAGAAAATCTTTTGTCATATCAAAAATTCACGAATACAAAATATATTATTTTTGTGTGTGATGTCATTGCTAACATCATTCTAGTGCTATATGTCATCATATATTTCTTTATCTTTTCTTTAAATTCCATCTCAGGATATATTTATGTGTTTTTTTCTTTATGAAATCTTATATACTACGAAAGTCGGTCGGAGCTCGTATATTGAGTTAACGACACTTGGTGAATAACAAGTGTACGTATACTTAGCATTTAACATTGTGTTATGATTTACTTGTAAGAATATAGGGGAAGTTTAAACAAAAAAATATACATAGGGTAAGTTGTCTTTTTCTCATTGAAATGTACAAATATAACGAGTCAATGTTATAAATTAGTTTAGGCATATTATTTATTGATTTAGATGATCCATTCTTAATTGTCAAAAAAAAAAAGATGATCCATTCTTTGATATCTGCCTAATCTTTTAAGGTAAGTATAACAATCTAGACGTTTTCGACCAGATTTTTTAAACGGTCATAAAACGTAATACCATTTCGACCGACTAAATGAGAGCGAAATTGTTCCCTCAATACTTCCTTTAATTTGAAGCATGAAGATANCCAGATTTTTTAAACGGTCATAAAACGTAATACCATTTCGACTGACTAAATGAGAGCGAAATTGTTCCCTCAATACTTCCTTTAATTTGAAGCATGAAGATTACAAAATGTCAACTTGGGAAGAAAAATCCTGTATATTAAATGTTGTTTGGCTTTGACAAAGTAAAGTAATAATGAAATCTAGTGACCATAGCGTCCATACTTTGATTGGTTTACAGCCATAATATATATGCATTATACAAATAAAAATTTTATGACACTAAAGATTCTAAATATAGCCACTTATGTCAAAAAGTCGAATGAAGAAATCAAGTTTAAACTCCTTCCACACATTTTNATTGGTTTACAGCCATAATATATATGCATTATACAAATAAAATTTTTATGACACTAAGGGTTCTAAATACAGCCACTTATGTCAAAAAGTCGAATGAAGAAATCAAGTTTAAACTCCTTCCACACATTTGGGGATCACAGTATTACGGGAATATCTCATTTGATAAGCAATTTCGGTTTATATATTAGCTTTGTAATTCCGGTTTTCTCAAACTGATGACAACATGCTCTTTTGTTTTTCCAAAATCTTAGCGACAAAAGGCTGAAACTCAGTAGATTGTGTACATATTATATATTAGGATTTTAGGGATTTGACGAAGATCATCAGTACACAAATATATTCTCAATCTCTCTCTCATTCGCCATCTTCATCATCCATCCAAAATCCCTGAAACCTCAGGGTGTTTATTCTTCCATAAAACACCTTCTAGACTGAAAATTACCTTTCTTCGAATTCTCGGTGAACTTCTAAATTGGATCTATCCCGCAATAGATTTTATGTTTCACAAAGCAAACCACAGTTTCACGTTTTTTTGTTGACCAATAAAACATATAACATGCTAATGTCCCTATTAAGTAACATCATTCTTAGGATTGTCTTTTAGCACAAGTGAAAGGTCGCACAGAACTCTGAGTCAAATACAAATTTTTTTCTTAAAAAAATTAAATATTAAAAAAAAATTATTAATTAGGGTCCAAAGTTTTTATAAAATCAACTTTACCATACTAAAATAACCAAATTAATTTTTTTTCGTGTAGGACCCTCAAATAGTTTGAGACGCCTAGATCATACTAACAAATTTTCTAACTCTTTGGTCCTTTTATTTTATTTTTTGTTTCTTGCGTATACATGTCTGAAAAGTGTTATAATTTATGAATATTATTTCAAATGTGAATCTTGCGATAATTAAGGATAGCCACCCAAAAAGATTACAAGTCGTAGTAGACTACTTTTCTTATGTGGTGTGATTAACGTATAGACAAATAGACTAACAGTCTATCACGCAATAGAGACATAACCTAAAAACTAAAATTATTTATATAAAAATAATATTGATGTCTCACTTTGTATAATCCTTATCAAACCCCCACAAAATTTATGGTGTTTTTGGATCTTATCAAGAACTAAGATAGGCAGCTAGCTAAGCTCCATATCTACTCAATGCGTGACTCTAAGCAACATTGTATCACATAAAATTTAACAGTTTTAAATTTGTTTAAATTCTTAAAATGAGAATTTTTAGTGTAACGTATCTTCAATCAGTGGCAATGATGCCACATTTTAGTCTTTTAGAAAATCCGGTAAAAAAATTATTCGGTGATTACTCTCACCTTTAAAAATTATTCGGGTGTTCATCCCTCATTACAAAAAAAAAAACAATCTAACTGATGAAACCGTCTCTAACTATTTAAATTTATAATTCATATTCAGTTTTTAATTAAATATTTATCTGTTATGGTAAAAAAAATTATGAACCATAGTAATAAACTTAAAAAAAATATGTGGTATTCAAAATGGAAAATTGTTCGATTGTTTTAGTTACACGTGTTAAATGGTGGTAATAGTAATCAACATTGTTGTTTTTTAAGTTCATTGTATTTTCATCAATTATTGGGTTTCTTTTTATTCCAAAAATATTTTAAATATTTTCTATAATACAAAACTTCAAATTTCTATGATAGAAACATTTGTCAAACATGTACTGTTGATTATTTGATATTAAAAAAGGGCTTAATAGACTCTCCAATTTCTTAAATAACATATAGTTTTATGTGATGTCATTATTGTCATACATAATGAAATTCTATCTAGTCTTTATATATATATATGCACTTAAAAGAAAGCTAGATTTTCATAACTCAAAACACAATATTTCATCATGATTTTTCTCTTTACTATTTTCCAATTTTCTCTTTTCCTTTTGACCCTTCTAATCTTTGGCTACATTTTCCTCAAAAAACAAAGTAAAACTAAAGTTCACAACTCAACCATCCCTGAGCCATCAGGAGCTTTGCCTCTACTCGGCCACCTCCATCTTCTCCGCGGTAAAGAACTCGTTTTCAAGAAACTCGCCGCCATATCCGAAAAACTCGGACCTATCTTCTCTCTCAAGTTAGGGTTTCACAAGCTAGTTATAGTCAGCAACCCCGAGATTATCAAAGATTGTTTCACCACCAACGACTTGGTTCTAGCCACACGACCCAATATAGCCTTTGGTAGGTACGTAGGCTACAACAATGCAATCCTCGCCTTAGCTCCCTACGGAAACTATTGGCGTGACCTACGTAAGATCGTCACTGTCCATCTCTTCTCAAACCAGAGTATCGAGATGCTCGGACACATTCGTTATTCAGAAGTAAACATGTTTTTAAAACACTTATACAAGGGGAATCAGAGACGGACGAAGGACCAAGGTAAGTGGGGCATGAGCCCAACACTACTTTTATATTTGTTTTATTTTGTTAAATATACTTTTTATATTTAGTGGAAAAAATTAACAAAGAAGCATATGTTTTATTCTAATTTAAGCCTATTAATTTTAAAATCAGTTTTCTTTTAACTACAATTTTTTTTTTTTTTGGTTAGAGACAAAGACTTTTATTTTCTTTATATCTAAATTATCTTACAAAATCTCCGATTTTTTTTGTTTGTAAACAATATTATTTCGTGTAACAAGCTAGTGGTATACGTTGTAATTTTTCTTCATTTTAAGTGCTTTTAGTAAAAAATGAGTCCTCTTTAATAAGTAGTAGCTTTTTTTAGATTTAAATTATTTTATTGATAATTTTTTGGTTTGTGTCCAATACAGAAAAAATTTCTAGATCCGCTAGCGAAGGAAATGGTGTTACTTCAACGGTGAAGATTGATATGTTGTTTGAGTTTTTGACATTTAATATAATCCTTCGGAAAACGGTCGGAAAAAGGATAGAATTCGGGAAAGTGGAGAGCGAGGAGTGGCGTTATAAGGAGGCAATGAAGAAAAGTGAGTATTTGGCTGCGGTTTTCATGGTAGGTGACATGATTCCGTGGCTAGGATGGTTAGATTTTGTGAAAATTGGTGAAATGAAGAGAGCGTTTAAGGAGCTTGACTTAGTTATTACCAAATGGCTTGAAGAACATCTTGAGAAGAGGGAGAAAAAGATGGATGGAGAGAAGACTATTATGGATCTTTTGCTTGATATCTTACCGGAAGATGCTGTGATATGTGGACATGAACGTGATGTCATTGTTAAGGCAACTATTTTGGTATGCACGGTTAATAATTATAACTTAAATAATATTTTTAAATGTTCTTACTAGGGATACGGGTGGGCAAATAACCTGAACCGATCAGTTTAACCGAAAACCGAACCGAATAAAACTGTTCAGTTTGGATTATGTTATTGAAATTTAACCGATCGGGATCATTTCAAAGTTTGTTCGGTTAACGGATCGGTTCGGTTCTAACGGTCGCTAGTATATTATGTAAACTACATACATTTTGGTGGCTAATCTGTAGTAATAGCTATGGATTGGCCACCACATGGCTAACTTAATAGACTAGCTACGGAAACTTCCCTATTGGCCACAGATTTTGCATGGCTATTATTTTTTTTTTAATGTGGACATATGTAAGAAATTCCACATCAATAGTAAGCTCTCAAGTATAAAAAGAATACTAACACTTTATTTATTACCAATTGATTTTTGGGAGACGGATATAAATGTTCTGTTTCTTGTTGTAGATTCTTACAATAACGGGATCAGACAGTACATCCATCACTCTAACATGGGCTGTATCGTTACTTCTTAACAATCCTACCGCTTTAAAATCAGCACAAGAAGAGATTGACAATAGTGTCGGGAAAGGAAGATGGGTTGAAGAATCCGACATACAAAACCTCAAGTACTTACAAGCTATTGTTAAGGAATCTCACCGGCTTTACCCACCGGCTCCTCTTACAGGTTACAATTCAAAAAAAAAAAAANAAAAAAAAAAAAAAAAAAAAAAAAAAAAAATCTTGAGTTCAGAATTTGAAATTTTAGGGGCCTTTAAATAAAACGAAAATTTGAAGACTGTTTTATTAGAAAAAAATTGATTTAAATCTAAAAGAAAAGATTTTTATAAAAACTAGGACCAAGCAAAACTAGGATCAAGGCCAATCCTGATTGTCTCTATTCTAACAACATCTTTATTAATGACCCCACCCTGAAATATTATGAGCCACAACAAAATTTATAGGGTCCAATTCTTATAATTTTTTTTATAGAAAAATTATTAGCCTAAAATCTAATAAAATATTATGACCGAATCTAATGTTTAACATCGCTTATAGACAAGTGACCTAGTGATTGTCATCTCTGTGTTTTTATACCATGATCGGGGTTTCAACTTGAATATCTTCAGTAGAAGAGAAATTAAATAGATTTAAAATTAATCATTAGGCCTGATAGCAGAAAAAAGCATCGCCTATAGAACAGCTTTGTTTATTAATGGTTATGCAAATATATGGATGATCAGGGATCCGCGAAGCCAGAGAAGATTGTATGGTCGGAGGATACCATGTTGACAAAGGCACACGCTTGCTCATCAACATCTGGAAACTTCACAATGATCCTAAGATCTGGTCTGAGCCAAACACCTTCAAGCCTGAGAGGTTCATAGAAGAGACATTAAGATGTGAAAAGAGCAATTTCGAGTACATACCGTTCAGTTCCGGAAGAAGGTCATGTCCAGGGATGAATCTTGGCTTAAAAGTAGTTCACTTAGTCTTGGCTCGGTTGCTTCAAGGGTTTGAGTTGCGTAAAGTTTCTGATGAACCATTGGATATGACTGAAGGGCCTGGTTTAGCCTTGCCAAAGATTAAACCGGTTGAAATCGTTGTTTTGCCTCGGCTTAACCAAGAGTTGTACGGTTTACTCTAAACCAATTCTTGAGATCATGCTTAAGCAAAAAAAAAAAAAAAGACAAAAGTTGATCTAGACCTTTTTTTGCTTCCAAAACCTTATTTTAGCGGATGCAATTTTTAAAATTAAATAAATANCTTAAAAAAAAAAAAAAAAAAAAAAAGACAAAAGTTGATCTAGACCTTTTTTTTGCTTCCAAAACCTTATTTTAGCGGATGCAATTTTTAAAATTAAATAAAGAAACTGATATTTAAAAAATTAGTGGATGCATTTTTACTATTTATCCTAAAACTATCTACGCAATATTTAAATGGATTGAACTCATAATTTTTTCTGCACATAATATAGAATCGAAAACGACTAGACAGTAAGTTTAGTTTCCTACTATTTGATAACAGTTAAAAGCCTAAACTTCTTAAAAGAAATAGTTAAGTTACAAAGTGTTTAGAATATGAATGGTTGGTAGCTTTCTTTATGGTCAAATTTGCACCTCCATAATTTTTCATTTTAATTTTTTGCACCTCATAGAAAAAAGTTTCTGGATACGCCTCGTTTATGACAGAATATGTTTGGTAAAGACTTGGTCTAAAAGTTCCTTTCTTGAACAATATAATTGCTATTTTTTGGTTCAGATTTAGATTCAGTTTTCTTTACCTCATAACTTTCATAAGAATTATAATTTTTTTGTTGTTTCTTCCAATGCCAAGAATCTTGAGCCGAGCCAAAAATATTTATGTTTCCACAAGCTAAAATCTCTTTTTCAAATTTCGAACCTTCTTGGATTTGGTTCCATCTTGAAATCTATACCTCATTCTTTCAATCATGACTGTAATTGTTTCTTGTGACATTTCAGTTTTTCCGTCTTTTATACTTTAGCAAATTTTTTATTACCACGAATTTCGGGCTGGAGCCGCTATTGAGTTAACGACACTTGATGTATAACAAGTGTATACTTAACATTTAACATTGTGTTATGATTTACTTGTAAGAATATAGGGGAAATTTCAACAAATATGTTATATATGAATTCCAAATTTTTTGGCGTGTTTATTCTTCCATATAAAACACCTTCTAGATCGGAATTTACCTTTCTTCGAGTTCTTGGTGAACTTCTAGATTAGATCTATCCCGCAATAAATTTTATGTTTCACACAGCAAACCACAAGTTTCACGTATTTTTGGTTGACCAATAAAACATATAACGTGCTAATGTCCCTACTATGTAACATCATACTATAAAATTTTCTAACTCTTTGGTCCTTTTATTTTGTTTTGTCTCCTGCGTTAAACGTTTTTGAATACTGATATAATTTATGAATATCATTTCAAATTTGAATCAAGGATAGCCACGTAAAAAGATAATAATTCGTACGTACTACTTTTCTTATGTGGTGTGATTTACGTATAGACAAATAGACTATCACTCAATAGCGACATAACCTAAAAAATAAAATTATTTATATATAATAATATTGATGGCTCACTTTGTATAATCCCTATCAAA
>OVAW01000839.1:0-11692 GCA_900406365.1 Heliophila coronopifolia | reverse complement strand
CTCTTAATTCTCTTATTCTCTCTTCCGCTTAAATTTCTACACGAAGCCATCAAGAAAGCGCTCGAAAACAAAGAAAATACGGTTGAGCGTTTACTAGCTGAGAACGAAGCCATCAAGAAAGTGCTCGAAAACAAAGAAAAAATGGTTGAGGGTTTACTAGCTAAGAACGAAGAGATCAAGAAATCGTTCGAAGACAAAGAAAATATGGATGAGGCATTACTAGCTGAGAACGAAGCCATCAAGAAAGCGCTCGAAAACAAAGAAAATTTGGTTGAGGGTTTACTAGCTAAGAACGAAGAGATCAAGAAAACGTTCGAAAACAAAGAAAAAATGAATGAGGTGTTACTAGCTAAGAACGAAGAAATCAAGAAAGCGTTCGAAAACAAAGAAAATATAATTTAAGGTTTAGTGATTGAGAAAATTACAATCAAGAAACAAATGGAAACTACTCTCTGCGAATATTCTGATAATGACAAATTGTTCGAAAAGTTGTTGAACGAGAAGGCGTGACTTTGAAGAGGCTGAGGCACAAACATTAAATTTTAAACAAAAAAGGTTTAAATTTAAAATTTTGGAGCTAAAATTTAACATTTTACAAAATTTGGAAGCTTGCATAAGAAAAAAAAAGATCGAAACTTAAATTCAAATTTGGAAGACCAAAACCAATATTTCTTTAGGCATAACCATAAAAAACCCATCATTGGAGATATATGGGTATATGCCCCATATTCCTTTCCTTTTTGTTTTTAATCTCACATTTCTACATAAATAATTTATTTTCCTTTCTTAAATATAATTATATGTATAATATATATATATATATATATATATATATATATATTCAAATGAATCAACATACATAATCTACTAGTTTAGGTTATTATCAACAAATTAGATGAAAATTTAAATTCAAATTTGGAGATCGAAGTCAATGTTTAGGTAGGCATGACTTACCTTCACAACGAGGCGCAATCGCAGCTGCAGCATTAGAAGATTCTCCTATCTCCAAATTAGAAAATCGCAAAAGTTTGCATCTACGGTTATTATCTCTTAAGATATTGTTCAATCAAATAACCTAAATGCTAAATCATTAAGATCCCTCAAATTCAAATTAGACAACTCCAAGTTTCCGACCAAACATTGGAACATAACTTCAGTCATCTCCATATCTGTCTTTTTCTTTCTTTGGTTTTCCAAATATTCGGAGGCTCTAGCGATCCTTCCTTTGAGAAAAGTCTCCTGATCCTCCATTTTTTTCTTTTATTCATCTCCGGTAACTCCCTGAAATTCGAAAAATATTCTTTCTGCACGGGAACCCGAAGGCCACACCACGGGATTGGTACCGTATGGACTGTAAATAATCGCACAAGCACGGATACCACATAGAACCGAAAGCTCCTTGACTTTCTTCATCAAATTTTTCTTTCTTTTCTAAAAGTTGATCTCCTTAGAGCATCATCCGAAATGAAAGCAAGTTTCACCTTTGCCTCACCATAGCACAGGGGTCGGAAACAAAACAAAAATTCCGGGGCAAACTTCTTTCAAAACAAAGCAAGTTTCACCTTTTCTTTGTTTTTGTTTAGTTGTGAATTTAGTTACTGGTAAGGTTGTGTTATATAGTGATGAAAGGGAAGGAAGATTTGTGTCTTTTCATTATTCGAGACATCATTACCTATAAATTTTTTATTAATAGCCAGATAAATAAAAATATTAATTACACCCATTTTGTTTTTTGAAATATTTTTAAAATATTTGTATTTATTATTTTACTAACTTAGGCTATAATGTTAATATAAACCGGATCTCATAAATAAAACACTGCCTTATTAAAAATATGTAAATATTTTTGATAAATTCTAAGATTTGCTTTTATACATTTATGCAATCATTTTTCTTTATTGGTGAATATGACTGCGAATTGTATATTGACTAACCAAGAATTCTGTACGTAGTAGAAATGAATATGTTCTTTTGTATCTACATAGTATACCAAATTAAGACTTACAAAACCTATTGTGAATTATATATATATATTTTATAATTTAACATTTGGTGTCCATAAAGAGTACATAAGATTATACATATTAATTTCTTAAACAATAGAATGTAGCATTATATAATTTTAACGTAGTATGATATTTTAACAAAAATTTTAACTATTATAGAAGATATTTTAAATAAGTAATTGTGGTATGACAATCAATCATATATTAAAAAAAATTAAGTTAAAATATTTTATACTAATTTTACCATAAAAAGATCATGAATAATAAGTAGATAACTTAGAAGTTTGAAATTATAAAGCGAAATTTTGAAAAAAAATATTTTCAACTCTTTTTTTCAATTTTTGTTAAGATTGTATTATATTCTCATACATGCCAGTAAACATGAATTTTATTTCAACAAACAAATGAAAGTCAATTTCATATTAAAATTGTTGATGTATAATTCAAATTCATAATGAAACTTCATTGATTTTATCAACTAATAATCTAATTTTTCAGAAATAGTAGAGAACTGGTAATCAATATATCCAAAACAAAAATACAAATGATATAAAACAAAAATATCTACTTTAGAATTAAAGAGATTTGTGTGAGATTACTTTTTAAAATAATTAAATTATGTTTTTGACTCAAAACATTTTAAAATTTGCTCTTTTTTTTAAAAAAACAACACCAAATTCAAGAGCTACAAAAAAATAATAACAAATAGTTTATATCTATATTCAGTTTTTATTATGAAAATATAAGTATTTTTCAACAAAATAAAAATTAAACAAAAAAATTAATCAAGTACATTGCACGGGATTATACTTCGACTTTTCTTCATGTTATTAATTAATTTTTTGATTATTTTTTATAGGCCAAAAGTTAAATTTCGTTCACCTCTTAGTAACAATAATATTAGAAGTGATGATGATGAATATACTTTTGTATTAGTTTTTTCTATATCAATATTTTGTTATTATTCATAAAAGTCATTTTAGGTATAAGCACTTTAGTCGGTATAGCTCTACGTTATCCTAAGAATCTTTTTTTTTTGTCATCAATTATTATAAAGTTTTACGAGTTTTACTACAACAAAATATAAACCAAATTCTTAAAACAAATTATTATAATTTTTTGTCAATCGGAAATCTGATTTTTTTATTTAAATTTTTACGGAGATGTTTAATTGAGTTCCTATTCAAGAATTTACAGAGATAACATTGTTAACAATGATATATTATTCGATTAAAAAAAATCAAACTGAATACAATCCGAAATAAAAATTGTTATATATAAATCCACATTTATAATTTTAAAACCAGTAAAAAAAAAATCAAATACCATATAATATAAATCAATTAAAATTTATGAACCAATAGCGATTTGTATTATGATAAATTATTTGTTAAGAAATATTGATTCCCATTCATTTAAAATTCTAAAATATGTAGAAAATTCAAAATACCATATAAATTTATACATCAATTAAAATTTAAGAACCAGTAAAATTTTCTAAACAAATAAAAAGGGAAGGATAATAAATAACTCATAGAAACTAATATTTTGATTCCCATTTATATTAAAGTTCTAAAAAAAAACAAAGTTAAAAGCAAAATGTTCTTTAAACTTTAAAGTGAAAGAAGGTAGAAATTTTTGAAATTCACAAAAGAAATAGCTTTTCAAGTCAAAGCTTTCGAAATTAAAACCTTTGGTATACATAAATTAAAAATAATATACTTTCAAAATAGAGACAAAAGGAAAATTGAAGTATTGTAATGAGCCAAACATACTTTTGTCATTGAAAGAACCCAAAGTCATCTTTAAACACAAAAGTCAGAACATTAGACAGCTAAACTCTTCTTTTTTTTAATTCTTTTTTACAAAAAAAAACTTAAGGTAAATGTTTTCTTTTTGTTATTCTTTTTTTTTTGTCACCTTTCTTTTTGTTATTCTTATTTTAAATATCCTTGCATGTGTTCTTCTTTTTGTCTTGATTTAACTTTTTTTTCGAACAATTACAATATATTCCTTACATTTTGCATAGAAACTAAGTTGAACTTCGTTAAAAAATATTTCACTTGAAAGATTAAGTGGTACAAATGGATATCATATATGTTGTTTCTACACCGTGACCGTTCCAATCAAAGATAAATTTATTATGATTTAATTAGTTACTAGAACTAATAGTAAAAAAAAAAAAAAATTTATCATTTGACCATAGGAACCGCTTCATTATTGATATTCTTAAAAAACTATAGCAAAAATCATGTTATTATATTTCGTAATTTGAGGGCTTTTACTACATTTCGAGAAATAAGAAAAAAAAAGTTTTAATCTATATTTCGTGTTAATATATGGAGAATTTGTATTATATATATATACTGGAAGATATTTATTAACATTATATTATTTAATTGAATTTTCTTTTTATTTTTATTTTTATTTTTTTAGATTACTAACTGAAATTTATTTGATAGAAAAATATTATTGAATAATTTTGAAAATTCCATTTCTCGCTAGTTTTTTTGTAAATCGAATTTTATAAAAATATTTCAGTAGTTTGTAGTTTTATTTCTTGAAGATTTTCGTACAAGCAAATATGTTACCACACAAAAGTTCATTTTCAGAAGTTTATATTGTAACCAAGAACGAAGATGAAGTGTATTTAGTAACGTTTTAATACATGCAATTGAACTGAAGGGTTGCACATAGTCAGTCAAATTAAAAAAAAAATTTATAGAAAATTTTATAAATTAGTGTCTATTTTTTTAAATAATAATAGGACTATTTAATTAGATATCTACCATATAATATATTTTACTATTCAACTTTGATAATGATAGAGAATGAATCATTTGTATTTTGTAAGAAATTCGAGTTTGAACATTCATGCAGAAGTATTTGTATATGATATTGGGTAAGAAAACCATAGTTAGTTTTAAAATTTATGAGATTACAAACAATTTATTTATTAAAAAATTTACAATATTTATTTCACTTTTTAACCATAGATATATATAAATATATATATATAAATTTTAAATATTTAGATATTAAAGTTACTGTTTCAAATTGTTATATTGCGAAGTTCATAATTGGAAAAAAGCCAAAGAAGAGTATAATAGTTTTGGAGACTTAGTTAAGAGTTTTATAGTAATGGTAAGTGATATTTGGATTTTTAAAGATTTTAAAACCTTTTTAATAATTGTAAAATTCAAAGAAAAAGCAAAATGTTTAGACCTAATGACCAATACTTTTTTTTTTTTTNAACCAAAATTTTTTTTTTTTTTTTTTTTTTTTGAAAAAATGTACTTTTGTGAAGATTTTAGGCTCTTCATATGTTTTGAGATGTGAAACTTCTTATCCTCTTTACAACAAATAAAGCACTTTAGCTTAAAGAAAAGCTACTACCTTATGTGTCCTATGGCATATACAATAATAAATAAGTTAAAATAAGTATAACAAATTTTATACAAAAACTAAAGTAAAGGAGAAAGTAAAAGAAAAGGGAAAGAATAATAATAAAATAAAATCTATAAAACTAAAAATAAAATAAAATAAATAATGTGTTAAAAATAAAATAAAAACATTTACATGGTCTACTTATCCACATATTTAAAAATAGTATTACATTTAGGTAAAATATCAAAAAGGGAAATAGGAAAAAGAAAATTATGATGAATTCAATACGGAATTAGAGAGAGGCAAAAAAAAAAAAGGAGTCATAGTTAAGTTTTAAATATGATTTTTTTTAGATAAAAAAAAATAATTCTTCCGATTTAGAAGACGCATGCCTCACAATTATATCCGCCGCTGGCCACACCTCTCTACTCCGTCCGCCAATGATTCTAACCACTAGACATAAAATGTCAAAATTAATATTGTATTTTTTGAAAAATGAAAAAAAAATTATATACATATTAATATTCAAAAATAATCATTTATTTTATGTTAACCGTGCAGTTTAAGATATACATATAGTCAATGTTAACTTTATTTAACGGTGTTAAGGTAAATTAATAAACTAATTATACCTTAAACTGCACAATCAATATAAAGTAAACGTTTATTGAACTTTAACATTTACATAATTTTTTTTGCACTTTTTAAAAAGTACAACATTTATTTAAACATTTCCTCGTTTTTTACTAATTATTTTTACAGAATTAACTTTGTTTTTTTTTTGGAAAAAACTTTGTTTGTTTAATAGTAAAAAATCCAAAGAAAAACACAAAATGCTCGAAACTAATGACCACCACTAAATTTAAAACTCTTTATTTTTTTTTGTTGGGTAAATGTAGTTTTGACAGTATTGACTCCTCATTTATTTTGTTATCCTCCTTAAAAATAAAATAAAGCACTTTAGCTTAAAGAAAAGCTACTACCATATGTGTGCTATGGCATATACAATACTGTAATAAAACTTAAAAAAAAATACAGCAATAAATAATTAAAAAAACTATTAACAAATTGTATACTTGTGGCATGAAAGAAGAAACAAAAGTAAAGGACAAAGTAAAAGAAAAAAGACAAAAAAAAGGAGCGACTAACGATAGTAAAAATAAATTAAAACATTAATCTCTTTTTTCCTTTTTCTTTTCCTCCACAAATGCCATTTTTTCTTTTCTTTACAAAATGAAAAAAAATGTTCTAAATAAATAAAATTAAAACACATTTTGGAAAGCCTTACTTTTTATATAAAACCTTACTTACCATTTCTTCGTTGACAAAAGCCAAACTCTTTGGTCTTCACTCTCTCTCTAAAAATGGAAGCTCTCAGCTTTATGAAACTCTGGCTCACAAACACCACCGGCAAACCTCGCCGTGAAACCAAAATCTCAAACTCCTCCGCCGCATTTAAAGATCCCGAAGAAGACGATTCCTTCTTCGAGCTTGAAATCTCTCTCTCCGATTTCACCTTAAAAAACACCAAAAACCCAGAAAAGACAGAACCTCAATCTCCCATCACCGGTCAAAAGTTCCGACCTTTCACATTCAAAAAGTCAAACTCCATCGACTCGGAAAAGTCAAAGACGACTGATAAAAAAACGTCAAGCATTGCGACGCCACTTCAGAAAAACGACACGATGTTCGACTCGAAGAGATTCTTCAGTCTTATAAAGCCTTTATTTACGTCGCCGTCATCTTCACCGGCGAGAGAGAAACAAAGAAGTGTAAGAAGACAACTTAAGAAGAGCAGATCGGCGTCTGCAGGTACCGGAGCGATGTCTCCGGCGAACGGATTTAACGAGTCTTTGAAGTTACAAGAAGATGGGATTCAAAGTGCGATTCTTCATTGCAAGAAATCGTTTCACGGTAGAAAAAAAAGATAGAATCTTTGTATGTAATTTCTAAATTTAATTTTTGGGTTTTCATTGATTTTGATTTTGATTTTGGTTTCAGAAGCTTCTATGTTTTCGAGATCGACAAGTGTATCTTCATCACAAGAGAAACTAAGTACATCGTCTGAAGGTAAATAAATAATAAATAAATTAGTATATATTTAGATAATTATTGGGAAAAATCCTAAACTAAAAACTCTTAACTTGCTTGACCAAAAAAAAAAAGTTTGACAAAAAAAAAAAAAACAAACTCTTAATTTAAAAAATAAAATAACTTTTAATTAAAATAACTGCAAATTAAATTTTTTTTTTATAAAGTTTTATAAACACGAATTAAAATATGTTTGTTTAGTGTTTTTTTTAAGATACAAAATTAGTTTTAATTATTTTATAAAGTTTTTTTTGGTCAAATGTCAAACTATTTTATTATGTTTTAGAAATTTAGTTCTCATCACTAATTTTTTAAAATAATTAAATTTATTTTGTATTTTTTTACTTCTAATTTTTTTTTCATCATATTTCTTACATAGGTTTAATGCTATGAATTTAATGCTAATTAAAATCTGTGTTTTGATTTTTTTGTAGATTCATACGTATTTTCAAGGTTTTCTAGCGACTCAATGTCGGAGAAATCAATGGATAGCCTAACTTCAATCAAGGAACATAGAGAAAAGATTAGCAATTAAGTTTTTTTATAATATAAAAAATAGTTTACAGGCTTTTTAGTTTTTTTTCTTTTTTTAAGATTAGTTTAAATGAAGAAGAAAATGATGATGACAAATTAGAGAAATCTTGTTGCAGAGTTTCAGATGAGTGAAGAAGTCTTGTTTTGTCTTTGTATAGTGATGGATCATTATGTGATTTCTGACACATCTACAAGATTTTATATTTATTATTTATATTTATTTATTACATAACTCTGTCGTCTTCGTTTGTCACACACACATCATCTTTATGTCTCATACTCTATTTAATACTAATTTTTAACCTGAAAATTCTATTACTATCATTTTTTTACTTAGATTTTGTTGCTTTGAATAAAACAGTATTTAATGAAAATTAAAATTGAAAAATGTTTATTTTTTGGAGAATATATACCATTATAATATATAGAATGATTAAATTTGTTTGTGTTAATTTTTGGAGAATATATACCACTTTTTAAAAAATGTTTATTTTTTTTGGAGAATATATACCATTTTAGTATATATTTTCATTTCTTTACAAATTTGTTATTTCTAAATTGTAAAAAAAGAAACTTTTATAGGAATAAATAACAAAAAAAAAACCTCTAACTATCCGAATAATACAAAATAAATCTCGAACTAATTTAAATGTAAAATAAATCTCGAACTTTATATAAACCAGAAAAATAAACCTTAATTATAAAAAATTAAAATAAACCTCGAAGTTATTAGAAATATGCAAAATAAACTTTGAATTTATTGAAAGCCTTCAAAATAAACATCGATCTATATTATTATATGTTTGTCAAAGTAAACATCGATCTATATAAACTGCGATTTTTTTTAAGAAAACAACTATGTTTTTAAAGTGTTAATAAATTTTTTTTTGCATATTTGTAATAAGATCGATGTTTATTTTACATTTTATATAGGTCGAAATTTATTTTGTAATTTATATAGATCAAAGTTTATTTTAAAATTTATATTGATCGAGGTTTATTTTGCATTTGATTTTATAGTTTGAAGTTTTATTTTGTATTTTTTCGGATAGTTAGAGATTTATTTTGCTAGTTTTTATAAAATTCGAAATCTATTTTATATTTAAAATAATTCAAAATTTATTTTGCATTTTTTAGATAGTTTAAAGATTTTTTTGCATTTTTCCTATTTTTATACTATTCCATATACCGTTTTACTAATGGTCCAATATTTACTCACTTCAATCTCAATTCTTTTTGCTATCTCACTTTACAAGAAAATATATGTGAATTATGACATAAGTAATATATCATCTTGACCTATATCTATCATAGTGTTCTCTTACCTTTTCACTTTTTCATTATATTATAAAAAGAGAATAACTTTGTTATTTGTTATGTATAGATCTATATTTAAAACAAAATTAAAAGAAAAAAAAAATTCAACTGCAAAATAAAATTTAAAGAAATTTAAAAATAAATATTCAATTAAAAGATAAAAAAAACGTGAATTTGATGCTGATTTCTATTTATAAACTTAACGTCTCCTATTAAAGTCCGAACACAAAAACTTTAAAATTTTGATTTAATATAATAAAAATAATTTGAATTATTCCATTTTGTTCAGATAGATTTTTTTTTAAACATTGAACCATAATATGTTGGTTAGTATTAAATTTTTTTTTTATCGTTGATGTAGAAAATCGACATAAACCTTTAATCCAGTGGTTATAATACCACTAATGGTTGCCCAAGTCACAACGATGATTCGACCCTCAATTTCTATATGAATCTTAAAAAAATATAAAGATGGTAAAAAAAAAGAAGATTTTTGTATTTTCATAAATATCATACTCTTTGAAATATAATGGATTTGAAAGATTAATTTTGCAAACAAAGCCTAACTTTAGTACTAAAGCAAAAGTAAGTTTAAAGTATTTTGTTTTTTTTACACTAAGTTTTAATGTAATTAAAATAATTTTTATTACACTAAGTTTTAAAGTAATTTAAATAAAATAGAAAGAGCTTTTTAACAAAGACCACGTGGTCTTCGAAGCACACATGCCTGAAAAGTAAAGCGTAAGAAGACTCGCAGCAGAAATATTGGATAGAGACACAACACAAAACCCTTTGCTTTCGGAACTAACCGGTCAAAGCTAAAATATCGAGATGTAATTGCATTTTTTATATAGTATTTTAATAGATAATAAATGTGGATTTTGAAAGTTCAACGCATTTGATTTAATATATTTTGAGTGTGAGTAGATGTATTAAATGAGCCGGTGGGTCACCAGTCTGCGGTGTTTGGACAGGTCTGTAGGCTAGTACGCATAAAAATTTGAAATTCATGCGGTTCTACTAGTCAAAAATGTTTAAGACCAGAAAAAAATCACTATGGGATGGCCCGTGGTCTATTTTACGGGCTTGTCCGCGTCTTTTTTTCGGATTATCCCAAGATCAAGATCCGGGCCAATTTTTTGGATTTAGTAAGAAAATTATTTAATAAAAAAAATTAAATTAGAAGGACAAACAAACTATATAGTGGGCTATATGGGGTAGCCCACAGACACCTGTCTATTTAATCTGCGGACTAGACGAGGTATAATTTTTTTAATTCGCGGTTAATATAGATCTAATTTTTTAGAATCAAACTGTTCTACGGTGATGCATGCTAGATCTAGTCTACTGGCCAGTCCGTCCACCTCTAAATGTGAGAGGGATGTGAGAGGGATGCTTGTGGTGAAACTCATCATTAAATTACATATCTTTACGTATTTCATAAAATTTTGCAATTTCGCCACTTCAATTTTGCGTTTGTTACAAGCTGAATCATCGTGTCCTCTCCTTCCTCCACTCATATTTTTTTTTTTAATTTTGTCTCGTTACTTTAATTTTCAATTTTTGAGATTTTAATTAAACTTTATCTTTTGGTAATAATAAATTTTGGGATTTTATATTTTACTTTATCGATCTTTCAAGTTCCAAGGAAGTTTCTTTAGGTATAAACCACATTAACTTGAGAAACATGTCAATTAATTTCGAAACAATCCCTTGACACAAAAAAAAAAGAAAAAAATCGAAACAATCAATATAGACAGAAGTCAAGTTTTAAATTAAAAACAGCATATATGGCTCAATATATTATAATGTATTTAGAAAACTTAATAAAAATTTTGTTAAAAAAAATTGGTTACGGTATAATAGGTAAGCATGTTGTAAATGCTTTCAAATTTTATGCGTATTCAAATCTTAAAAATTCAATTTTGTGTAATTTCTTATAATTTTTTTTTTTGAATATAAATATAAAAAATCACCTGTTTTCAAACCTATAGAATTTTCTAGCCGTGTCTATATATATATATATATATATTATTTATCAAAGTAGAACTATTTTTCTTGATCTTTTATGAAAATGTAGAATTAATTTTCGATGAAAATTGTATAAAACCAACGTTTTTCTGTAGAATTGAATTTTTAATTAATCATTTAAATAGAATATTAAATTGGGAAAAATATAGATATATCTTTTTTTTTTGATAAAAAAATAATAATATATATAAATGTTTTTTTTATAACAATCAGTTTCTTTCTCTTTTTTTTTCTTTTTCTTATATGTATATATTATCTTTTTAGAAATAAAAGAGGAGAGAGTACTTGTTAGATTTATTATTAAATAAATTAATAATTAATTAGTG
>OVAW01000838.1:0-11692 GCA_900406365.1 Heliophila coronopifolia | reverse complement strand
CAAATAGAAGAGTAACGAGTATTGCGACATACTCTCACAATGGAATTTATAATTTGAAATGTTAATCATATTTTTGGAACATATGGTTGTTTCTTCCTCGTCAAGGCATTGTCTATAGATGAAAAAAACTTTGTTTTAAATATATATTAACTACAAATATTGTTTTCGTTTATGCATTATAAGTTTAGTGTTTTGTTTGCTGGCATATAAATTAGTATCTATAATTTAAAAGTTATTTTATTATTGTAAATACATATTTTATATTTACATGTATGGTTTAATGGTTATCATTTGTGTGTCCAGTTGTGGAAAATCAATTAGAATTTAATTAACCAATATCATTCATATAAAAAAAATTTATATTTAATAAAAAGATAAAATAAAAAATTTATTAATAAATTGACACGATGGTGTAAACCACAAATTTATTTTGAACTCTTTTTCCAACTAAATAAAAATTTAATTAACACGAAAAAAAATTATTTTTGCTATTTTTTTCAAACACACTTCTCGTGTTTTGTTTTGTAACTGTTTCTTTTTTTTTTTTCAAAGTAGTCGAAATTTGTCGTGGACCTCCATAATATTAAAGTATTTGTTTTTTGGACTTTTGCGGCGTGTCGTTTTATAAATTTATAATTCTGCTTCTCCATAAAAGCATTATTCATTTCGACCCCTTAAATAGCAAATAAGCCACTATTATGAAAGCTTTTGTGTATTTTTTTTATTAGACCCGTAAAAGTATTAACGTATAGATTCATACTTTGTTGCTCATGGATTATATTTATTTGGCGAGTTATTGAAAAAGTCATTATATAATGAGAAGAGTAATTGGCATGCAATTATAAGTTTGGAATATTGTAAAATTGCAATGTTTATGCGATTATCGAAAAAAATATAAAGTTTTTCTATTATATTTTTCAAAGATAGTTATAGCATACTTAATTCTTAAAAATTGGTATGACGTTGGTCCTTTTATATATATATATATTATTATTTTTTTTTTTATCAGCAGCTTGTTATTGAAATTAAAAAGGTTCGGAAGATTAAACCGATGGTATCTTTGTTCTTTTACAGCAATGTAATATAGTTTTAAAGATTGTTTAGAGATAATAATAATAATCATATCAGTATATTTATATTATCATGGGTGTTTAAATAATTTTTAAAGATTGTTTAGAGATGGTATTAGAAATTTTAATGTGAGAAGAGTTGTTTTGTTCTCAAAATAACGAAAACAGCACTTTGGCGAAGTGTTATCAACAGAAACCACATATAATATGATTCAAATCATTCTTCATTTTTGCTTACAATTTTCTTCTGTCTACATACAAATAAATATTTACTGAAATTTTGTTTTCGGATCTAAAGCTTTTATCAGTTAATAACCTCTGTTTCTTCTCATACTTTGTGTTTTCTCACGAACCACCTCCAAAATCCGACAATACTCAAAGAACAGCGAAAGTTGTTCACCTCTACGACCAGTTCGGCTAACCCAAGTACTACCAATCACAAGACCAAACTCACCATATGTATCCATCAACTCTTCAATTCTCTGGTTAGTCAAAGCTTTTACATCTGCATACTCGATTAACTCTCCTCCTTGATTAGTTTGTTCCCAAAAGTCCCTCAGAATGCCTCTGTTTTGTTCGGATATTTCGACCGAGACAACAGTATTCATCGTAATTCCGAGACAGTAGAGAGCCACTTCTGCACCACCGATACCGGAGAAGAGTGAGAGAACATTGAGACCATTTGGGAAGAGGCGTTTGAGAACTGATAGATGATATGCAACTGTATCTACATGTAACAAGTTCAAACACAAAATATTAGACCAAAGTCAAACCTGTTGACTTGAATAACAAACATTATGTTCTTTGCCCCCAAACAGTTCCCGGGTGTAAACGTACCTGAAACGAATTGCCAAGTGACTTGTACCGGTCAGTCGTCCTAATACTTCGTGTGTGATTAATAGGAAACCCCAAAAGCTTCTCCATTTCAGTAGGTTCAAGTGCAGCAACTTTGTTTTTTCCCACCCAGACAAGATTCCACTTTCTACACTCTTTGAGAACAGCCTGCTGTACTGCCGAAGGCAGTTCTTCTTGGTGACTATAACGTTTAAGAACATCACGAATGTTACTTAGTGTCGGACAAGTAGCTGTACCAGTTAGTATACAGTTTAACTTGGTCCTATCATCCCAGCTTGGCCACCATTTTCTAGTAATAGGAAGTGCTTCTTGAATTGTTTCAACTTTGTTTCTTTGTTTGGAAGTCCAAAACCTATCATTTGATTTGGGACAGGAATTGGCTCTCCATTATCACTTGCTCTCGAGTCAATTACAATAACATCTTTTTTTCGAGTGCATTTGCTATGTCTTCCAAATTATCATCTCCTGTAAATTATAAAGCAAATGTTAGAAAAAGTCATAGCTTTATTTTTTTACCTAAAAACAAAGATATGTAATTACCATGTTCATTTATGGCTTTGATAATCTTTTCCTCGTCAAATCCCATTTCAAGGAAACAATTAACAGTTTTAGATTTTGAAGAACCAGCTTCATCATTGTTTTTCACAAAAAAACACGATAGGAAGATGATAAATATATTGTTTATAAACACACATTAAAAAATGTTTTAAATTATTAATTACATCAAAAAAATAACATGAATTTTGATTATAACTTTAACCGTCAATTTAAATTGCAATTGTTTTATCAGTGATAAATGGTGTGGAAATTTTGTAATCCAACAAATAACCAGATGGGGTATTTATCTAAACCTTCGGGTTATTGAGTTTTAGGAAATTCTTTTAACATAGTTTCGGTTTACACGGTTATTAAGCTCATAATAGTTTACGAAGTAAGATGAAACTGGTTTTACATAATCGAGAAAGTAAAATACAGTTGATTAACTATAAGAAAAATTAAAAAACCAATATAAAGATTGAAATATTAGAAACTGACCGAATATCCGAGAGTTCTGCTTTTGGTCCTGTAAATTATTCGTATCACATTATTAATAAACTCATAAACATAAGTCACAAAGGTATATAAAAGAAAGAGGGTCTCACTAGCTTCCTTGATGGCTCTAGATATCAAGTCAACCGGAAAGTCAATGTCAACCAACCTAGCAAACCTTTCATCGGACAAACCCACCGGAACTAAATCAACACTTGTTATCTTTGCAGGAGAGTTCTGAACTAAAGTTTTCAATCTGGGACGTAGCGAAGGTGGCGTTTCTGGTCGGGGATGTTTTGGAGATGGTGGCTGCGGCGAATCTAGGAATAAAATCAATTGAGTGATTATTTTTAAATAATTTTGTAAATAATGGTTACAACATAAAAAATTGATGGATGCAAAATATACTAATGTAATTAAAAAAAATTAAATATAATGGTAAAATTATTTTTTGAAAAAACTTATTAGGATTAAATTAACTATAAAAGTTGATGAAAAAAAAATACCTCTGCCCCAGATGACAGTAGAGGAGAGTGCTTATAGTTATCAATCTCGTAATTCCAGTCAACCTCATCATCAGAATTTTGAGCCTTCATAAAAAGGTAATGTACAAACAAACAAAAAATGAAGATTAGATCATGACAACAAAATGAAAAAAAAATGAAGATTAGATTAAGCCGTGCGAAACTCTCAACTAGTGTGACTTACGAATTGGACAATATAAATGCAAAGTACCATTGTTATATATATATATATATATATATATATATATATATCGGAGCCGAGTGTTAATTGATGATAAAAAGAAAAAAAAAATGAAGACGTGCGATGATCTCTCTGTCAAAAATGTAAGAAACGGAAATGAAAATGAAAAGTACCATGTTATCGGAAGATTTGATTCGTACTTCGAGTGTTAAGATCGTCAGATGTTAGGTGGGGGGTGGGGGTAAGAGAGATTAAATGGGGAAGAAAATTAATATCTATCAAGAAGATATAGTAAAATGAATGTACCAAAATAAATTCTTTTATATTCTATTATATTCTTTTATTTATTATGGTACAGTTATTATACCATACCTTCTCGATAGATATTAATTTTCTTCCCCATTTAATTTGAATTTGGTCGAGCCATCTCCCATAGTTTCGTAGGTAATATGGTTTCTTATAACATGTTTTATTATTTTTATGTATTGAGTGTGAGTTTATGTAAATAAGTAACATAATTCCAAATTTAATCATAATTTGTCTCTTTTATTAGAGCTAACCTTCCTCACGTGCAAAAGCCACCTACACACGTGCAAGACAAAGTTTGTTATCCTTCTCAACAAACTCCGTTACCCAAAACAGAAAGTGTGTACACGGCGTCAACAAATCGGGTTGGGTTAAGCCCGCCCGATTTGACAGCTCTAGTTTTGCATTCACTATATAAACAAGCCAATGGCTGTATCAAACGAGAGTTAGTGAAATATATCAAGTTTTCTAAAGTTTCTTTACCTTTCTTCTTTCTGTTACTCTGTTTCTGTAGCTCTAGCTTCATCTTTAACGTTGATTTGCATTTTTAAATTTAAAAACTAATAACTATCGCGGAATATCCGGAGCTCTCTCACCTTATTGATATTATCTCCAAATACTCGGTTAGTTTCTAATGTTTTAATTTGTAAACTCAATTTCTTCTTACTTCATAAACTACTAAATTATTAAATAAATTTTGACTATGAACTTAATTAATCGTGTAAACCTTAACTACGTAAAACCCATCCAAAAACTCAATTGCCAGAGGATTAGATAAATACCCTGTTGGGTTACCAAATTTCCACAACATTTTTAAAACTTAAAAAAAAATCATAACTAACTAATAAAAGAAAATTATTATTTCTATTTTTATATTATTTTTGTTATGCAAAACTAACAAATTTTGATAAAAAAATAAAAAAAACATTTAAATTTAATTTATTTTAACAAGACTAAAATTTTAATTCTAAACATTATTATATTTTTATGTTATACAAGGCTATATAAGTTTGATGTATCATGTTCAACTCTTCTTTGTGTTGCAAAAATATACAAAATTTATAAAAAAAAATCTTAACAAAATTGTCAATATAATTAAAAAAAATTATTAGCATATTTTTTATTTGATGAATCAGTTTTTCCCATAAAAAAATAATGAAAAAAGGAAAAACTCAAAAATATTAAAAATTATATATCTCAATATATTAAATTTACGAGAGTTGTCCGCGAGCCAACATCTTTTCCCGCGGTAATATTGTCGATATTGTCATAAAAAAAAACTATTAAGAAAAAATTGTAATAACAAATTATAATAAACGGGTAGACTCCGTAACCTTGGATCTAACGTGTTTGTCACTTTTTTTTTGTATCTAACCTTTCCTGTTGAGGGACAAGTCAAAGAGAAGAGCAGATGGGATTCTTCACTAAGTTGTTTCCATGTACCTTCAACTATAGGGGTTCTCTCGCTCTTTAATTATTTGAAAGAGTTTTTTTAGTGTTCTATTTTTAGTAAATTTACATTTAAATAAATGATATTTTAGACAGTGTTGTGTATAGGATTATAGAGTCCTAAAACAAATATTTTTTTTTCTTATTCTTATTGAAATTTAATATTTTATTAAATTTATGTCCTAATTCAAACATAACTCAAAATAACTAATAAATATAATTTATTTTTTTTTTAAATGTGACATATTTTTTTTTTAAATTAGAGGCTTAAAGGCAACTGCTTCTTTTTCTAACGCATATGCACGTTTAGGATGGACAATCTGAATTTTGATATTTGGTTTACCTTTGGATACACCGATATATTTAAACGGTTCTAGTTTTTTTTTAAAATTGGATACTGCTTCAGTCCGGGTACTATCTGATAACCAAATTTATACCCAAAGTATCCAACTTTTTTTGATAATTCTAATTATTAATATTATTTTATTTATTTATTACATGATTTTAATTTTATTTGTAACTAGCTAATTACCTAGCATCTTTTACGACAAAGAAAAATTGCTTATTCCTTACTTTTATTAACCCTATGAATTTTTGCTTGAAGATTATTTATGAAATCACAAAACTATTACTCATATTTGTTTTTTTCAAAATTTAAAATATTTTCAAAAAAAGTTAACCAAATATTATTGAAACTAATATTATATGAATTATTTGAATTAACTAAATTACCAAAATAACTCGAAATGTAATTAGGTACGTGTAATACCCAAAACAAAACAAAACAAACCAAACCAAATTCTTAATGGTTCGCATTTGGTACCTAATTATATTTACCCGAAATCTAAAATACCTTAACCGAACCAATCCGAATATCCATACACCATCTATAGGCAAGCCACTCACAGTAATATGAGGTAATTCTCTCAGATGTGTCAAGTTGCAATCTCGGAAGCTAAGTAATGGCTGTGTGTAATGCTTGAGTGAATAGACTTCATTCTTCATTGTTACCAATTGAACATAGTTGTCCGGTGTTACATGATGTCCTTCTGATACCGATTTGATTTAAGGAGCAAGAATAATTAAGACAATAAACTTTTAGAATAGAGAATCAATGTTTGACTATTGATTTTTAATGTATGTATTGTTGATATCTCAGACAAAATATTACATCCTCTTTATATAGGATATTTTAAAATACTAAAAGATTCACATCTCTTCGGAGATACATGAACATTTTTAATGTATTCCATTAATGGTCTACCTATAAAATGTATTAATCATAGTATATGAATCTAATTAAAACATGAATCTACCAAAACATATATCAACAAATACATATATACTACTTATTAAAACCGAGTTGTTTTTAGTAGAAAAAAATCATAAAAGATAAGAAAATTACAGATTATGCACTAAAAATAAAAAAATATTAAAATATATTAAGAGTTCATTTGGAAGAAAATATAATAAATAAAATTTAAAATCTATTTTTATTTTTTAGAAATACACTGGAAAAAAATAAATCTTATTTTATAGAAAAACACGACTATTTAATTTTGTCATATAATTAAAAAAATATTATTTCTATTTTTATATAATTTTTTCATACAAGATAGAACAATTTTTTTATTAAAATATAAAAATGCACTTAAAATTAATTTACATTTTAAGCATATTCCAACTAAAGGAAGTACCACTAGCCTCTGGCTCTCTCTGCATCACAACTCCTATTCCAACTTAAGGAAGTACCATGAGTCTCGCAGCACATATCCCAATAACCGTACGTAACTCGAGAGTCGATTCCCTTGGTCCCTCGGAGAGCATACCACCAAGAACAAGCATCACAGATGGAACCATGGCATTCCCCATCATAGCCAAACACAATCTGTTTCAGCTGAGGTACTAATCCAATAACAATAGCTAATAAAGACGCGGCGGCTGGAGGTTGTAGTATATTTGTCTGTTCAGCCACAACTCTTATTCTTCTTATTACTCTAGGCTCCGCACTGGAGCGACCTTGGGCTCCAACTTTCACCTCTAGTGTCTCCAACAAGATCACCTTCAGGGAAAGAAGTCTGTGAAAAACTCGAAAGGCTATTAAAGACCTTTACGTACAATGTTCGAATTGTTTATCCTCAATCTCCGTCCATTCAGCTTCATGGTTATACTAATAATTTTCATGGTATATAATATGCTTATAAAATAACAAAAAGACTTAGTTTGGTGAAAAATTATTAAAAATTAACAAATGCCACAAAATATAAATAAAAGAGATTTGAACAACTAAACAAAACAAAAACCAAAGGTTTGCTTTTCTTAAATTATATTTTTTTTCTCTTAAAATTTAAAAATTTATTTGTGAGAACAAAATTTCCGTACTTGTGACAAATGAGTAGATTATCCTACCGTAGAATTTTCCACCCGGTAAAATCTTCCGCAGAAAAACCCTATGATTAAAATGTAAGCTATTAAAATGAATTCCAAGAAGTTGCATATCCTGATAGCAAAGAAAATCTTTGAGATTTGTTTAGATATTCGATGATTTAAAAAAAATAAAAATTGTAGATCTTTATTTGAGTGTGATTAGTTCAATTAGAAAAGTACATTTGGTAAAGTCTTGAGGTACAAGTTCGAGTCACGCTTGAGAAATAATACTATCCAATTTGGAGGTATTTAACATACTTTAATCTTGCCAACGGCAATGTACAGATTTTTTTCCAAGATTTTTGAAATGTGTGATAATAATGTCTACTCAATTTTTTTTCTATAAAAAACCAAGCACAAAAATTTAAATTAGAAATCTTTTTATCAAAAAATAAGTATTAAATTGAATTGAATAAATATTAGTTTAATAATAATTAATTTTCCAAAATTTTAGAATCGAATTCAGATTAAAGTCCAAAATTAAAATAGATTATTAAGAATACTACTCAAATTATGCATATGTGAAAATGTAAAAATTTCTAAAAATTTTCTAAAACTAACTAGTTTCCTTTTAAAAGTGATTCTCAAAATTAAATTTTGTTTACAACCTCCAAACTTTTAAGGTACTTGCCGTTGAGATGCATCTTAGTTTTTTTTTTGTTTTTTTTAGAACTTTATATATTCAAGATAGCATAGATCCTCTCTAAGAGCAGACTGTTTGCTATAAAAAGAAATTATAAGAGTAGAAGCGCTAAGAGAATTTTTGTATATAGAAAAACTAATGGGTGCTTTTTGAAATAGTTAAAGTTTTCCTTGCACTTTAGTAAATAACAGAACTTATGGGGGACATATGGGAAAATAAAGAAGATTCATGTTTGTTTTATAAATTGAGAAAGATTCGGGACATTTGAGATATTTCCCCAAAGCTTTAACCTAGTCCGAAATAGTCAAAGTTCTACAAATTGACAAAAAATAAGTCAATAATTCTAGCTAATAGGAGAAAAGTGTTTTACAGAACTAGATCCAGAAAATAAAAATTAACTATAAACCCTAATTTTCAAAACAATGATTTCTTTAAACTATATTGGAAGATCGGTGGAACGGAGAGCGGGAGCATTAGTGATGAGTGATAGCAAAGAGCGTTAGCGAAGAGTGACAGCAATGAGCGTTAGCGGTGAGTGGAAAACGAAAAAATAGACGTAAAAATTCAAAAAACTAATTTATTTTTTATTAAAAAAAAATTAAAAACCTTTGAAAAAATATTTAAAACGCACAATAATTATATTTTATTTATTTTAGAATTTTGAAGAGAATTTGTAAAACTTGTGTAGATATTATGTATATTTTTATATGGGAAAAATCTATAAAATATCTCAACTAAATACTTTTTACCCCGAAACTACACAGATTTTCAGCGTCACCGAAAATATACATAAATTTAATTTTTTGATAGGAATAAATTCAGTTTTCAGATAAAAAAAAACCGTGAACTCTTAGAAAATGAAATTCGGGTTGACGGAAGTAAACGTCATTAGGATGGCATTGAATTTTCCGTTGACTAGAATTAACATATTTTGAAAAGACAAAAATACACTTGTTGACTAATTTTATTATTTTTAAAAAAATTGTATTTCCTAAGAATCGAATCCGGTTTGAACTTTTTTTGAACATTTTAACCACTCTCCTACACTAGACATTCATTTATTATTACCCAAATAAATGACTATAATAAGGGATAGTTAGTTGTGTTAAAAAATTGTATTTTTTTTACCAAAATATTTTTTTTTTATAGTTAGTTGATTTAGTCTATTTTTTTTCATGGTTAGATGTGTGTTTTTTTTATGTTTTAATTTATTTTTCATCTTTTTTTTAAACTAGATTATGTGGAAAATATAATATAATAAAAAAATAAATATTAATTTCTTTCTCACCACTCTAATTTTTAGGGAAGAGATAAAATGATAAATGACTGCTTTTTCACAACTCCCACATATGTTTAGATTTTTTTTTTTAATCTTGATCGTGGATGACCAATTTTTTTATGGTTACACCGAATTTACTGGTGATAACCACACATTCTCCACTATTCCTGGTAACCTCAATATGTATCCGCTAGCCTCCTCTAAATCTCTGATATCTCTCTCAAAATACAATCCACCACATAATTTTTCTTGTCTGTCACAGCTGTCGTTTCGCTGCCGCTAGATCCGATCTTCACCCTAAGCTTCGCTTTACATCCCGCTTCTCGGAACATTTCTTCCAGTTTCTCCTTAGTGAAATTACAGCAGGATGGTACGACCTCTACTGGCATTGCGAGGCCATTTCCTCCTAAATGCTTCGCATGCTTCGACTCATCGACTAACACACAAAACTTTCTAGAAGCTTCTTTCGCCACCTTCTCTCAATAACAATCCGCCGCGTCCTTTTTCACCAAATTGTGAGAAGGATCAATGTTATATGCGCCATCGGTCGATAGATCCACAATCGGATGAGAATCTAGAAACAGTATCTCTAGAGACACCGCCTGCTCATGCGTTGCGGTTAAAGCAAACTCGATGGCTGAAGCTTGTTTATCTTCATACTCAATTAAGTCTCCTCTTTAGTTAATTTTCTTTCCAAAAAGGTTTTGAGAATACGTAGATATTCAATCTACATTGAGTAATGGCGGTGTGTAAGGCTTGAGTGAATAACCTTCATTCATAGCCGTTACCAATTGAACATGATGTTTTTCTGATACCGATTTGATTTAAAGAGCAAGAACAATTAAGAGAATGATTTTTTAGAATAGAGGTTGATTTTCAGTGTATGTATTGTCAATATCTCAAACAAAATATTACATTCTCTTTATATAGGTTATTTTAGAATATTAAAAAATACATTTTTTCGAAGATTCATGAATAGTTTTAATGTATTCCATTAATGATGTACATATACAATGTATAAACAATAATACATGAATCTAATTAAAACGTCAATCTACTAAAACATGTATCTACAAATACATATCTACTGCTTATTAAAACCATGTCTAGTAAAAAAAATATTAAAAAAAAAATACAATATGCCACTAAGAATAAACAAATATTAAAAATATATTTTATTTTAAGGGTACAATTGAAAAAAATTTAATTTTCAAAATAATTTAATAAATTAATAAATAAAATTTAAAATTTATTTTTAGAAAATACACTAGAAAATAAAATAATCCTTATTTTTTTTAGAAAAACACTACTATATTTAATTTTATCATATAATTTTTTTTTTAATTATTATTTCTATTTTTATATAAATTAGTAGAAGATATTATTAATATACTGAGTTTGATTTGGACCATACTTTACGACTTTGAATTATCATAACTTGCGGTTTGGGTTATGGAATCTCAAGACCTTTTAAACTCTTCCTTTTTTTTTTGTCAAACCTTTTAAACTCTTCCTAGTCACGGCAAGATCTTTTTTAACTATATATAAAGATGCCAAACTTCAAAAACACTTGGCAACGTATGTCACTTCCACACTACTGTTGAAGTATTTAATTTCCGAGAATATGACTTTTCTTTTTACAAAAAAAAAAGAAGACTTTTCTCCAATGGGTAGACAGCCTAAAACCAAAGTTTTTAACTCAACAATTTTTTATTTTTTTTTAACCAAAAAATTAGAAGCAAATTGAGATTTTTTAGTAGTTAATGATTTAGTGCAACATTCAAATGCACCGCATGGTTATTTTTAAAATTAAGATTTTGTGTTATTATTTTTTAAAAAAATATAAGATATGTGGGGTCCATAAGTGGGTTGACTTGTAAGCGGTATGTGTAGGGCTGGGCAAATTTACCGAACCGAACGGGAATTTCC
>OVAW01000836.1:0-11698 GCA_900406365.1 Heliophila coronopifolia | reverse complement strand
ACAAGTTGGGGTATTAAACGGGTTTTTTCCCTTAATAAAAACAAAATTCTTTTCAATGAAAAAAAATAATTTATTTTGGAACGAGGTTATAAATTTGTTTTAGTTATGAAAATATATTTTTTTTGTTCTATAGGAGAAAAAAACTAAGAAAAAAATCAAACTTACAATTTTTCATCTTTCTATACATGAACAAAAATAAATACATGCAACTATATAAATACACGTCAAACTCATGATTTTCAAGAGATACACCAAAAATATGTAATACCAAATATATTTCTTTTATAGCTGTACATATTTACTATTTTTGTTTAGCTATGACAAAAAAAAATCAATTTCTTTAAAAAACCAAAAATAATTAACCTGTGCAATGCACGGGAGATCATCAAGTATATATATAATATTTGGAGCCAGATTTTTTTTTTTTTAAGAAAGTCTATATTATATAGTAAATTCGGATATCTTATCCGATAGTTATGCAAAAAGATTGGTAACATAAAAGAGATTACAGTCGACCAAAAAGTTTATATGTGTGTAAATGATTAGATACTCAGTTAAATATATAAATGATCGTCACAGGAGTTTAGTAACATGGTTTTTTTAAGCCGTGTCCTGCTGGAAGTGAACAACTGCCATGTACTCTAAACTTGATCTCTCGAATCACCTTTTGATCCAAAACTCCTCCTCCTATTATCTCTACAAAAATATTAAAAAATTTGTTAACTAATAAAATTTAAATGTATTTATCAAAAAAAAAAATATTATACTCAGGTTAACCCAATCTAAACCGAACAAAAACTGTATCTTAAAAAAAGGCCCAGTTAGGGGTGTATTCCCGGGACGAGAATTCAGGAACAGAAATATTTTTTTTTTCTCATTTTTGTCCCATTTAATATACGGGACTGGGATGGATTTTCCATTATAATCCCGAATTGTTTTGGATATTTTGTTTTATCATAACTAAAAATTTTAAAACTAAGAAAAACAACCATAGTTATTTTAACATCAATAAAATATATATTCAACAACCAAAAGAAAACACACAAATATTTAACCACCAATACTTAAAAATATAATCATATTTTTTATTGTAATTTGGTACGGAAAATTAACATAATATTTCAATAACGATATTATAATATAAAAGATATATAGTGATATCTCCTATTCTAATTTTATATGGCAAATAAACATATTATTAGTTTTATTTAAAATGTTTAGAAATAAAAATGTAAAATTTGGAAGTTAGGTATATTAATTTTCCATAAGTACCTTCTACATATTTAATTCATATACAATTATATATATAAATATATTTTTTTGGGACAAAACAAGTTTTCAGGAATTCTCATTCCTGTCCTGCCCCGTTTGGAAAATGAAAATTTTTTTCCAAATGGAAATGAATTTCTATATGAGATGCAGTGGCGGAGATAGGGGTGGGCATGGTGGGCATATGCCCCCCTTAATCCGGGAAATTTTTTTTTTCTGTGTAAAAAAAATTATTCCTACGTAAAATTTGACTATTCTCCCCCTAAAATTTTTATGCCCCCTACTTAAATTTTTTTTGCCCCTCTAAAATTCAGAAATCAAACCTACCCGACCCAACCCGAACCAATTTATTTTTTAAATTTTTTCTATGCCCCACCCTTTAAATTTCCTCCTGGATCCGCCACTGATGAGATGGGACGGCTCGTTGCGGGATGGGTCGGCACAGGAAATGTGCCCACACCTATGCCCAGTCTTGAAATTCCCTAACTATTCTAAAATTAGTGGCCATCTAAAAAAATGAAGCCAAAAATCTAATATAAAGAATTTTTTAAAAAAACTTGGAGCCGAGGACCGGCCTTGGATAAAAACTAGAGCAAAAAGAGAAAGAAAGAACAAATAAAATTATCCGGTTTCCTCTTTTTTGACACCATATAGAATATTCTTTGATTTGAAGGTATTTTTTGCTAACACATGGAATCAAAACCAAAAGTATTATAAGTATAAGGAAAGTAAATAGTATAGGTTTTGGTTGTATATAAAATTGTTAAGACAAAACAAAATCTTACTTGTGTTTGGAGTTTCATAATGAAATGGAGCCAATGTTATTTTTTGACAATCCATAGATCATTAGAAAACATAAGTATAGCAAGGAACTAGTTCAAGACTGTTATTCCTCCTAAGAAGCCCGAAAAAATGAGAACACAGCTTTTTTTTTACATGTAAGAGCACAACTTTTGAGTATGAATAAAGTATGGAATAAGACTTAGATAATTTAGGAGACAAATGAAAAGAACATATAATGGAAAACTCTTATTTTAATACTTTGTTTCTTCTTGTTCGAACTTCCCATCCATACAATTCAATTGTTTAATTATTAGCCTGTTCATTTCCAAAGTTGGACGCAGCATCTCAATGCAAATACTGGATTTTGCTCTTTTAGCTGCTACTTAAACGTCTAACTAGATGTTTCGTCAAAACGCGTTTATAAAACACATCCATAATTTCTTGAAAATTCATATACATTTAAAAAAGGCATTTGAACGCACCAAACACATCTCAAATCCTAAAATTATTAAAATCTCTTAGTTTATTTAAAATCAAAACTAACATAAAGATAAAACTTAAAAATCATTTAATAATGATTATTTCAAAACTTTTGTGAAGATTCCGTCGGAAATCGTATGGTTTTTGTGACGAAATTCCGAGGCAAAATGATGGTTTTTTTACACAGATTTTCTGACAAATTTCTGACGTATTCTTCCGACAGAATCAGACGGAATTATGTCTGATATTTCCGACAAAATACTAACGGAATCGAAAAAAATAATTAAAAAAAAAATCAAATTTGATTTTTAATAAATTAATAAATCTGAAATTATAATTACAATTTTAATTAAATACATATACTAATTAGTTTTACTTTTCTTAATGTAAAAATTATTAAGTGGAAATGTGCACTCATTCTTTAAAGATTACTTGTTTTAAATAGGGAAAATGCAAAAAAAACCCTCAAACTATAAAAAAAATGCAAGAAAATCCTCGATCTATAAAACCTGCAAAATAAATCTCGAACTTATTAAAAATCAGCAAAACGAATCTCCCTTTTAACGCCGCTAGTTAGACGTTAAATTTTTTTTTATAATGTTTTCTGCCATGAGTTACATGTCCGATTTTGTGGTAAAACCCAACAAGTTAGAATTTTAGGCATCAAAATATATTTAAAAATTGTAAGAGCATAAATTTTTTGTTGTACCACTATAATTGAGTATATATGTCGTACAGTATTATTGAATTGAAATGTATTTTGGATTATATTTTCTAAAAAGTTGTTTAAAAGGAACCCAATAGCTTTCCTTTTATTTTAGCCGACCAAGTTAGTGGGCAGAATTTGGTACAGTGGGAAATTGCTGATCCTAGTATCATATCAACGTCTGTGACGAATCTAGTACATTTATGGTATAGCTGTTTTATAAATTATAAGTACATTTACACATTTTAAAAACATATACGATCGCTCTACATTGGTAGATAATATCCTGTTTTAGTTTTATTAACTTAAAATTCACACACACACACACACACACACACATATATATATATATATATATATATTTGTTTTTTCGTCATATATATATATATATATATATCAATAATAGTTCTAAAAACTAAAAGAGACTATTATGTTTTAGGATGGGCTTTGATATATTCCAAAGAAATTTATTAATTTTTTGTTTTATAGTCCCTTAAAATTCCCAATTAGATCCCCATTGGCACTAGCACAACATTTATAACGTATAGTTAATGGATTAAGACATAGAACCACTAACTAGAAACAACCTCCATCAACATGAATTAAATAATTATTTCAATTGATTAAATGGGTTTATCGCTAATAAATATACTTTGATAATATAATTATCAAATCAACTTTTTTTTTAAGTTTTTTTTTGTTAACTTCGAAGTTCTGGGCCGAAGCCTGTACATCTCCGTGGGCCAGGCTTAACGCATGTTAAATCCCTCCAACTTGAAGGTATTCCCTCCCAAACGTGACTCGAACCTGTGATCTCAAGGCTTTGCCAATAGTGTTTTTTTTTAAGTCTCTTTTTACGTAACCCCATTATTGTGCATCATGTATCCACCAATAGCAACGTTTTGGCTAACATTAGTGAGTTTTTAGAATGATTGCTCGGAACTAGTGAGTTAAAAAAAAAAATTAAAAACCTTAGATCATGTTTTTAATCCTTTAATTTAAATGTGATGCTACGTGGATCTAAAAGTGTTTGCCAATTTTTTTACAAAAGTCTATTTATTTGCAATCCCATCCCACCTCCCACCGGCCACCTCCGTTTGATTGTTCTACCTATTGTTCTGCACAGTACCGCAAATGACAACATTTTTTTTGTTGAGCCATTAGTTTTCACAATAAAAAAACTGTTACGTAATATTAGGACCTTTTTTGTCCAAAATCCTTAATATGGTTGAGATGGGTAGAATTGTTTATTTTTGTTTCAACTATTTAGATTGTTAGTTCCTCCATGTATTGTTTGTGATATATATATAATTAGTTGATATGAATCATTCATACATTAATTGTAAATTTCTATCAACATATGAGCACTTGCCGTTAGGGGCGGATTTAATAAAATAAAATAAAATTAATGGGTGATAAAACAATAACATAAAATTATTGAATTCAGAAAGTAAAAAAAAAAATTTTTCTAAAATGTGTAAATTTCTAAAGTTTTCTTGAAAACGTGTTTAGTAAAATATCAGTTTTAAAAGGAGAATTAGCCTAGGGGCATGGACAATTAGGGTCCATATATACACTCCTTCCGTATTTTATTAAGTATCATTTTAATTTTTTGCAAAATACTTAAAAACAAAATTAAGACAATTTTAATCATATTAAATTATTTATCTTTCAAAATCATTATATTTACTTTTTTTTGTCGACAAATCATTATTTTTACTATATAAACTTTTTAGTTATATTTTATTGATTTTTTTAAAAGACATAATTATTATTATTATTAATGAAAAGGTAAAACTAGAAACAAAAATACAGTTTTTAGCTAAAACAACATTTATTTATTGATAAAGTGTATCTTCTAAAACGTTAGAATACGTATTAACAGAGCCGTGCCCAGAGTTACGGAGGCCTAAGACAAAAAAAGTAAATATGGTCTAAAAAACATATATTTGGCTTATATTATCTAGAACGTGGCATATTTTCTTTATAAAAATGAAAAAAAATGTGGCATAAATATTCAAAAAATTTCGGTGGCCTAAGGCGATTGCCTTTTTTCTTTGTACATAGGCACGCTTCTATACGTATAGAGAATATTTCGTCAGTTAATAAAATTTTGAAAATATGCAAAATTAGATGTGTTGTAAATTGATATATTTTTGTCCACAAGTAGTGATTTAAACTTTGAATATCATATAAAAAATAGTTTTCAATTCCTACTATTAATTGTATATTTATTATAAAATTATTAGAATATTTACACATTTAAAAACATATAGGATCGCTCTACGTTTATAGATAACTCTTGTGTTATGATAGTAAATGGTGGTCATGTCATGTGAAATAGGTACAAATAAACTACTATTTAAGAAAACGTTTGTGTTATAACCATTTCATCAGTACCAAACTTTATATCTCTACTCTCCTTTTGTGATAGATCAAAAATGGAAGCAAAACTTGTGATTCTAAAAGTCTTCATAATAAGTCTTGTCTTTGCACAATCTCAAGTTGAAGCAAGGAGTTGCTGCCCAAACGTGAGAGCTAGAAACATCTATGGCTCTTGTCGTTTATTACATGCATCCCAGCAAATATGTGCATCATTAAGTGGATGTATTATCACTACTGGGAATACATGCCCTCCAAACTATCCTAAATTCAATCTCGAAAACTCAGGTAGTGTTATTATTTCATCGTTCTTTAAGTGTTACGAAGAATATTTCATTATCTATCTCAAGTTTATTTTGAAATTAGATGATGCTGTCATCGAATATTGTAATTTGGGATGTGAGACCTCTTTGTGTGGTGCCCTAGCCACTCTTCAAAACGGTAAAAGAAACTATAGATTATTATTATACATTGTTGTTGTTATTATAATCATTAATAATAATAATATTATTATTAAATTAAATTGTGATTGTATTTTTAATTTTTTTGAGTAGATAAAAGTGAAATTGTGAACAAAGCGATTGAGACTTGTAGCAAGGCATGTTTTACTATGTGCACCAAGAGATCTATTGTTGCAATTAAAACTGCCTAAAGAATGAAGCTTATTGTTGTTTTCTATACTTTTCTTGTATTTGATAAAAAAATGCAAGTATTTTAATATGTAGTTTTATGTTTATGTCGTACAACGTTGTTTATGTCTATCATCTAAATAAAAAGTAATGTGTGTTTTTATTAATATTTTTTCCTCCACTATTTTAGTTGTCTTTCAATTTCTTTTTATATAATTCCACGCTAATAATTTAAATAATTCTCTATATTCTTTTTTTGGGTTATAAAATATTTTAGATAAATGAGGATAATTTGGCATTTATGCTAGTTAAATAGAATTTGGTTTCATTGATGTAAAAATTGATAAAATTCCAATAATAAAATTTGTTTCTATCAATAAAAATGAGAAAAGTAATATAATAAGAAACTATTTCAAATTTTTTTTTTATAAGTATTGAACCATGCTCAAAAACCATATATGGTATTTGTTTTTTCCTAGCATAAATGCCATTCTAATTTGTCAAAAAAAAATTATTAATTAGTGGCACATTCTAAAGTAATTAAATTTTTGATATATTATTTTTATTTAAATATATATTTTTGGGCCGAAAAAAAAAATTTTTGGAATAATATTTTGCCAAAATCAAATCAATTAATAAAGAGAAAAAAAGTTATTGAATGTATTTTTTAAGTTAGAAGTAATTGCACAAAGACGTACCAACTAATTTTCTTTAGGAAAAATCTCATCAATATTCATATATTCATATAATTATATAAGCATAGGGAATAGTTCACCTACGAATAAATTATTTTCTCCCAATAGTGAAAATATAAGTAAACAATGACAAAATTAAATTTTTGTTTTCTTCTTAAAGTTTAAATTCAATGAAAAACTAAAAACTTTATACTTTTAACAGGAAAAAAAAAATTAATTATGTCATTTCATACTTACATTTTCACTGTTGGAATCGTTAAAAATGTTATTTATAATTTATTTTCTTCATTACAAATTTTAATTTATTTTTTATTTTCTCTTTCAAATTAACCCATCAAAATTATAACTTCATTATTTTTTTCTTAGCAACCCCATAAGATGAATATTTTAAGATTTTTGTTTATAAGGGTATTTTTATGTATTTCAAAAAATTAAATAAAACATTGTACCAACGTCATTAGAAGTAAAATAACGTTCGGTAAGTTTTGTGTAGTAAAATTTTGATATTATAAAATTGGTGTATTAAATAGCTAGCTTATACAAATTTGTGTATTATCTTGGAATGCCAAAAAATCATATATGTTTAAGTATTTTTAAGGTTTTTTCACAAATAAAAATTTAAAATTTAAAATAATTTGATATTGTAATAAAAATATATGTAATACTCGAAGAAAGTTAAATATTTAATGCTTAATATAGGAAGAGTTAAATTCATCTAACTCTAACAAAAATTCTTTTAACCACACCAGACTAATTTGTAACAATAGTAATAATAACACAATGATTCTAGCGTGGTTTAAAAAAGTAACCACAATATCTATTTCAGAAAACGCTAAAAATAGCGATAATAAAATAATGAAAATTTTAAAATGATATGTTATTGTGATGAAAACTTTGGGATACCCGTAGGGGAAATAAATCTATCGAAATCTAATAAAGATTTATATACTGAAACGCGAACTAAATTTTAATATCAATAATAATAACTACCTGCCAACACATCCAGCACATAATTATATCTAGCTCCAAAATCTGAATCGATCCTCTTTTATATATAAATGTTTTTAATATATATAGATATTTAAAAATGTATATATATAATATCTATATATATATATATATATATATCACATCTCTCCAAGCACATTTACCCTAAACTATTAAGTGCACAATTAATTATCATTAATTAAAAATAATTATATCCCTTTGTATAAAATAAATATATACTAGATGATATTTTGTGCAATGCACGAGTTTAGAATTTTATAAATTTTGGGAATAACATTCTTTTTTCATAATTAATAAAAGAGAAAAATGCAAAAAACCTCGAACTATCCAAAAATGCAAAATAAACCTCGATCTAAATAAACTACAAAAAACCTTAAATTTATTTAAAACCTTAAAAAACAACTTCATCACTAACACCATTAAGAAACCGCTAAATTTTTTTTTTAATATAATTTTTTTAAATAAACACTTAATCAAACAAAAGTGTTAGTATTGTTTAAAAGGAAAAAACAGCTAGATGTTAGATTTTTAATTTTCTAACCGAAACTACTTTGTTTTGTATTCCGTCAAAAAAGTAACCCCGTTAAAGTATGGTTTATTTTGCAGAGTAATAATAAGTTCGAAGTTTTTTGCATTTATATAGATCGAGGGTTATTTTGTATTTTTTTATAGTTAAGGGTTTTTTGTATTTTTCTCTTAATAAAATGTGAATATGTATTTTGTTATAGATACTAAATAATATTAGTGTTTCTAGTCATATCATAAATTGATGAATTGCATTGTTTACCTAAAAATTAGAATATCATATTGCATTGTTTACCTAAAAATTTGTTATTATTTTCGTTGTACCTTTTGAAGTTGATGAATAAGTTGTTTTCATCGATTATTTTTTGGTAGTTTCATGTATTTATTTTCTACAAAAAAGAGTAATATGTTAGTTGTCAAATTATTTTTTTTATAGCTAAAAACTAATTTATAATTTTCTTCAAAGGAGAAAATATCATAAAGTGTTGATTAAATACTTTAACGTTAACAGGAAAATAAACAATACGTAGCTTTGGTAGTTTTATTTGTTACATTAATTTTTTAATTGAATCAAAATCAATATAATTAATAAAAATAATTACGAATAATATATTTATAGTAAAATTTATTTTATTGTTAGTTTTTTTTTTTTAATTTTTTACTGATTTAAATTTACATTTTAATTATGAAAATAAAAGTTAATAATTTAGTTGTTGTGGTAAAATTTTAATTTTAAATATATTAGTTAAAAAACAATCAATAGTTTATTAAAAATATTTTGTTTTCTAATTTGCGTAAATTAATTCGAGGATTATACAAAAAATAATAAAGTCATTTATTTTATTAATCCTATTATTTTTTGCAATTTTTTAAGTAATTTTCTATTGTGTTAAATTTATTTATTTTATTTTTTTTTGGTAAATCAAATTTTTTATTAATTATTTTATAATAAAAATAAAATAATTACCAAACAATACTGGTAATATGTAGATTTGCAAAAATAGAAATTGCAATAAAATTCCCAATTGGATCCCATTGGCACTAGCAGAACATTTATAGTCCCTTAAAATTCCCAATTGGATCTTTATAACCTATAGTTGATGGATTAAGACATAGAACCACTAACTAGAAACAAACTCAATCAACATGGATTAAATAAATTTTTCAATTGATAATATGTTTTTATTGCTCATAAATACTTTGATGATATAAATATCAAATCAACCTTTTTATTTAAGTCTATTTTTATTTAACCTCTTTGAATAGTGCTACCATTATTATGCATCATATACCCACCAATAGTAAATTTTGACATCGATTGCTCGGACTAGTAAATATTATTGAGAACAAAGGTAACCAAAAAAAAATATTAATGACCTTATATCAAATTTTTCATCCTTTACTTTAAATATGATACCACGAAATCTAAAGTTTTTCCCAATTTTCTACAAAAGTCTATTTATTTGCAACCAACATTTGAATTGTACTACCTATTTTCTCCACTGTAAAGCCAATGACAACATCTTTTTTTTGTGCGGGTATAAATGCCCTTCAAACTATCCTAAATTCACACCTAAAAACTCAGGTATTTGTATTATTTCATCGTTATTTAAGGCTTACGATGAAGATTTAATTATATATGCAAGTTTATTTTGATCTTAGGTGATGCTGTCATTGAATATTGTAATTTGTAATTTGATTTAATTATTTATACAAACTATATACTATTATTTCTGTTATTATTATTATCATTTATTATCGAATTAACTTGTGATTGTATTTTTGTTTTGTTGAATAGATAAAAGTGAAATTGTGAATGAAACGGTTGAAACTTATACCAAGGCATGTTCTACTATGTGCACCATGAAATTTATTGCTGGAATTGAAACCGCCTAAAGAATTGTATCCATGGAGTTAATTTCAAGAGTAATGTTGTTTTAAATAGTAGTCTTGTATTTGATAAAAATGCAAGTATTTCAAAAAATTGTTTCCGGTTTGTGTTTATGTCGTATAAAGTTGTTTCTTCCTATCATCTAAATAAAATGTATTGTGCTTTTTTATTAATATTTATCTCTCCACTTTTTTAATTGTCTTTCAATTCATTTCATATAATATAGTCTCACACTAATAATTTAGATCATTCTCTATATTCTTTGTTTTTTTTGGGTTATAAAACATTTTAGATAAATGCAGATTATTTTGGCATTGATGCTAGTTAAAAAGAGTTTTGTTTCATTAATGATATTCATATTCCAACAATAATATTAGTTTCCATCATCAAAAGTGATAAAAATAATATAATAAGAAACTTTCTCAAAGACAATTTATTCTTCGTAAAGCCACTACAAGAAAACAACGTGTTTTTCGACGGAATTTTTTTCGTCAAAAATTTGTGACAGAATTTCGACGGGAGTTCGACCGACTAAAACACCGTCGAACTTCCGTCGAAACATTTTCGACGAAATTATCCGTCGAAATATTTCAACGATTTTGTCAGGACATTTCGATGGTGATCAGAAATCCGTCGAAACATTTTTCGAAGGCTGCTTCGTCGAAATTAATAGATATCGCCGTTGCAAAATTTTCGACCATAATCGGTGGACTTTTTACGTTTGAATATTTCGACGGAATTTTCGTCGGAAATATTACCGTTTGAATATTTCGACGGATATTCCGAAGGACTTCTATTCGTTACAATTTCGACGGAATATCCGTCGGAAGTCTGTGGGAATATAATTTTCTATATATACCACCACCCCTCTTTCACTTCTTCTCTTCTATCTCGTTACTCTCTCTCTCTCTTAAAAAAATTGTTTACAAATATTTGAAAAAATGAGTTCTTTAAATCCGGGAGGTTACTTTCATTCGCGGATGGACAAAACTCACCAGAATCCAGAGACAACGCTTTTGACGCAAGAGTATGCGGAAGGGGTTTCACAATTCATGGCGTTTGCAACAAATCAAGAAGTGAATATACAAGCAGGTAAAATGTTATGCCCTTGTACAAAATGTCGTAATTATAGGATAGTATTTGTGTGATAGGTGTGGAAGCACTTGTATCATAGATGATTTATGCCTGGTTACAAGATTTGATATTCACATGGTGAGAACAATTCAATGGTTGATTTTGCTATCACTAGTAATTATGATTTTAACGATGTAGCGGATGTTGTTGATCCTGAACCAGCTATTGTAGATAGTTTCGGGCAAAATGCTGTTCA
>OVAW01000835.1:0-11710 GCA_900406365.1 Heliophila coronopifolia | reverse complement strand
ATATATATATATATATATATATATATATATATTTGTGTGTGCTTCATGTGCACTATTGGAAAACTCTTAAAAAAATTTATTAAACTCATTTTTTATTTTGGAAAAATAAATTTTTAAAAAATTGGGTCTTAATTTATATAGATATTTAACATTTTTTTAAGAAAATTTTATACTTAACTTGTGGTTCTCTACAACCGCTTCATTTGCAAAAGCAAAAAGCAGACTCTGGATATTTATTTTTGCAGGTGGTCTATTTGCATTATTGGAGGATTGTGTTCAAAAATTTTATTAAACCTTTTTTTTATTACGGTAAGATAAATTTTTAAAAATTTTGGAGTACAAATTTATATAAATATTTAACAGATTTTTTAATAAAATTTTATATTTGATTTGGGGACATGTGCAACCTCTCCATTAGCAGGTGCTAAAAGATGTCAATATATATATATTTGCTTGTGCTCCATCAAGGCCGCCTTAACTATTTTAGAGGCTCTTTGGGCGAAAATTTGAAAAGGACCTCATGTCCAATGCTGAGTAGAACCGANGACCTCATGTCCAATGCTGAGTAGAACCGAAAAAAAACATTTGGTATAACCTCAAGTTTTATAAAAATATTTATATTAGATTTAAGACATTTTTATATATAAAAAATTAATAAATTAAGAGAATAATCGCAAAAATTTAGTTCTATTCGTACAAAAATAATTTAAACAATTTCAAGACCGCTATAGGAACCCTCTAAGATTTTTGTAGTATAACCTCTAAAAACATTTATATTCGTTTGTCATTTTTAGATCATCTTCGCATTTATGTAAAAACCTTTCTACTACAATTTTTTTTCCGAGATCTCTACTCTAAATAACATTTACAATATTATTACAATATAATTAATTATTTTTTAATCTATTCAAAATAATTAACTAAATAAATTTTTATTTAGTTTTTTTCTTAATATGGTGGGCCTTTTTCAGCCTCAGTCGGGGCGGTCGCCCCTTTGCCCTAAGAGCTAAGCATGTGATCCATTTTCTTATTGAAAAATTCTTTCAAATATTTTATTAAACTCTTTTTTTCTATGGCAAGATAAATTTTTAAAAAATTTATATAAATATTTAACAAATTCGTTAGGAAAATTTTGTATTTATTGACTTAAGGCCGTGTACAACCACTCAATTTGCACGTGCTAAATATGGTCATGAATATATATATATATATATATGCATGTGTTCTATTCGCACTATTAGAAGAGTTTGGTCAAACAATTTATTTTACCATTTTTATTATAGTAAAATATATTTTAAAAATTTTGGGCCCTAATTTATATAAATATTTAACAAATTGTTTAGGAAAATTTTTTTTTTGACTTGGAACCGTATACAACTGCTTCATTTGTAAGTGCTACATTTAATAATAAAAAAAATTGAGTTCTAATTTCCATATTAGTAGAAAAATTCTTTAAAGATATTTTGTATGACATTGATATATATAACCCCAATATTCCGTATTACCAAAAAATTATTTAAAGATATTTACATGTAAAGATAATAAAATATTTCACGTTGAATGCGCTAAAAGACAAATTTGATTATAGTTTTTTTGTGTGTGTCAAGGAAGACAAATTTGATTATAATTATACGTGTATATTATGTAGTGATTATATCAATACTATAGTCCATTGCCGGGTATAGAGTATAACTATAGGGTCAACTTGCACCCCATTATTTTTTTTTAAGTGTATTTTATCATATAATTTAAATTTTGCTCTCACCATTAAATATTTTTTTTACAATAAAAAAATTTACTAAATTTTGGAATTTTGTATCAACATAAATTATTATTTTTTTCTTTTTTAAACTATTTTTATTATTAAATTTAAAACTTCCTTATTTTGTGGTTTTTAATAATTTAAAAACTCTAATCACTAAATTTTCTCATTTACTTATTTAGGTTTTGAAACCTTCTAAAAATATGTACGAGCCCACGCTGCATTTGAAGATATTTTAATATTAATTTTACTTTTTTCCTTAATTTAATTGTGATTCAATTATTCAATTCATTTTTTACTAATATTTGTATTCTTGTTCTTAATAAAAAAAATCATCTTTTCAATATCTTCTTTGACCTACACATGTTTATGTTTTTTATTATTTTTTAAATTATTTTTTATAGTAGAGCTAGTGGGGTTAGTGGAAGTTCTATTATTTACTTAGAAAATAATTTTTAATTTAATATTTCAAATTTTTGTAAAAAAAAAACCGGTTACTAATTTTTTTAATAAAATATTTTTAATTTTATATTTATAATTTTTCAAAGAAAACCCGCTTAATATTTTTGGAAAATATTTTTATTTTTCTTGTTGATTTTTTTAAAAGGTTAAATATTTTTTTTTAATTATAACCGGATCGATGGTTTAAAAAAAAAATTAGACCCTATAAAAAAATTCGAGATACGTCCCTGGTAGCTTCCATAAGAAAGGTGGGTCTCTAAAAATTTCGTTTGGTCTATGTAAGGCTTCAAAATTCAAAATGTACTTGATTTTCCTATTAGTTTATTTTGAATATCTTATGAGTTGTTACAAATGCTCAGGTTTATTTTATAAAGAAAAACATTTCTTATTAGCAAAGAATTGTGGGGTCCTTAGCTGCTATATTTGGATAAAGTTGAAACAAAGAGAGTATGACGCCAACTCTGAGTATCTTATAGATAAAAACGGAAAAACTTTTTAATCAATGAATAAAGTAATATTGCTCAATTTAAAATTAGCAGCGCAATCTATTTTCGATTGTACCAACATCCAATCATACGGATATAAACATAAACTTGTTCTAGATTTAAATATTTATAATAGACTTATAGGGATTAAAACTTAAAAACGTGTTTACTAGTTTTGCATTTTTATTCTTTAAAAACATATACATATTTCTATTAATATTAGTAATATTTTTATTCCGTTCATCTCTCTCGCTCTCTTTATAGTACTCTCTTTTACTCACACACTCTATCTCTCTATCTCTCTCACAGACCGATCATAGCTTTTCTGTTCCTGATCATACCTGATCAGATTCATGTTTAAACACTCTCCCAGTTTGCTTTTGATATTCATGTTTCTTACCCAAAAAAAAGTCTCTATCTCTCTTTAAAAAAGTCTTTTAAAAAAAAAAGTCTATCTCTTTATTCTTTAAAAAGTCTCTATCTCACGAAATTATTCGTTATAAGTGGCCCCAAAATTTTAGATTTTTCTGAGGCCCTCACGATTTTTTAGGATCTCAGGACCGGTCCTGACTTCACTGCTCTAAATATTCCTAGGAAAAAAAAAGTCTCTATCTCTTTATTCTTTAAAAAGTCTCTATCTCTCGCTCTCATAGATTTCGAAGTTCGATCAGATTCGAAGTTTGCTTTTGATAAACACTCTGTCAGGTAAAAACACTCTCACAGTTTGCACTTTTGATATTCTTGTTTTTTTACAAAAAAAAAAAATTATTCAGTTCATCTCTCTCTGGATCATAGATTTTCTGTCTCTATCTCTGGCTCTCATAGATTATAATATTTTTTTGTCAAAGGAAGACAAATTTGATTATAATTATACATGTATATGATGTAGTGATTATATTAATACTATAGTAGCTTCCATAAAAAAGGTGGGTCCCTATGAATAAATATTTGTTATTTTTTTTTAAGAATTAGACGTGATGAATAATACATGTTATGCAAAAAATGAATTCATATTTTTGTGTTTAATTATTGATTTGTTAAGAAAATTAGTATAAATAAACGAGTAAATGTTTGTTAATAATTTTTTTTTTGAAGATTTCAATATGTTGAAGAAATGTGTTTACTAATATTTAATGCTATTGTGTTTACTAAATTACCCATCTAATCATTTAAATTTTTTAATGGTATTCTATGTAATATCTTACAACCTAAAGGTTGTTTAATTTTAAAACGTGTGGTTTAATATATACTAGAGACTAGTAGATATATTACACTGTCACTCTTTTACACTCTTTCTCTCTCTCTCTCTCTTTTAGCAAACTCGGATCCAAACTCATCCGATCATCACCAAACTCATCCGATCATCAGCAAACTCATCCGATCATCAGCAAACTCCAAGGTACGTTCTCACGGTTTTCCAAGTTTATATAAAACCATATCACAGTTGTTTATTTGCTGTATTCTCAGTGTTTCTTGTCTTGTAAATTTTCGATTGGGGACTTATTATGTCCATATTTGCCTATATTTATTTTTTCTGATTTTGTTATCAACGAACCTTTTCTGAACTTCTTAACAAATGGATCCAAATTTTTTTAATATGATTTGGTTTCTATTTTTCAAGCTTTTACAATCAAAACTCAATGTTGTTACATATAAACAATTTTTTAAAAAAAAATAATAATCAGTAACCCAAAATTATAAAATATTTTCAAATAATATTAGAAATAAGGAAATAATCTATTGAAGTAAGATGATTAAATTTGATAGAAGAGAAGAAGAAGTTATAGCTTATAACTTTTGGTTTTTAAGTTTTAGTGCTTTTGGTCTAAACTCTGTCGTTTACTCGTTTTAGAGTTTTTGTGTTAGGTTTGAGTTTGTGAGCCTATATAATAACTTGGGCCGTCAAGCTTTGTTTTCTGATCGAGAATTTACGAATTTTAATAAAACCTCTGATTTCCAATATAATCTAAACATTATATAATTTTTCTATAATCTTATATTAAATTTTTGAACGACAAAACTTTTGATTTCCCGAAACTACCGAATGGTTTTAAACGAAAAAACAGATAATAATATTCTCCGAATAGTTTACATTTATCACTAACCAAATAACCAAAAAAACCAAATTTCTCGAACCAAAACCGAACCGAATAACCGATTGCCCACACCGAATACACGTATTTCTTATAAAAAAATATTGGAATGAAACCTTATTAAAAAAATGATGAAATTTCTTCAGTTCATGTATTACCCTGAACCCGGTCGGGTATTTTTTAACCCGAAAAAAATATAAAACTCTAAGGCCTATCGGTTATTTGACTTTAGCCGAACAAGACAAATGTTGTTAACTTTTGGGTTTCCGCCCAATCACAATTTGATGGACTGGTGTTAACTCTTTCGAATGTCAACGAGGGTCTTTTTTTTTTGTCAACGAGGGTCTTATGTATACAAAGTAAAGCATTATCTTAAAAATTAAACACTAAAATTAACTTTAGATTTTTTTTTTACTGTAAAAAAAATAAAAAACCATAACACAGTAACTTATATCTAAAGATTAACTACAATAAGAAAAATGTGCATTTGGACTAGAACCTCCAAAATCCAAATGATATTATTTTTTTGAACCAAAATCAAAACTATGATTGATTAGGTTCGAATATTTTGTCCATCCTTTTAGTAATTATCATTGATTAATATCAATTCGCTATGTTTTCTGTTTTCTTTCTTTGAATTTAAAAACTGGTAAAATGAGTTCAGGCCAAGAGATAACAGCTGTTTCCATTGACGTATCCGAATCTCCAACGACCGGCATCTCCACTTCTTTGGCTGGCGATGATGGTCTTCCGAAACGTACTGGTACATAAAATTTTGGGTTGAAACCCTTTCGAAAGTTAACGAGGATGTGGTCTGGGAAAATCGGGTATTCGGCCCAAATCGGACAAATACCCGATTAGGTCTAAATTTTTTATTTTTCGGGTATCGGGTCGAGTCCGTGTATTACCAAGAACCCGATCGGGTATTTTTTAACCAGAAAAAAATATAAAAACTAAAAAGCCTATCGATGGTTATTGGACTTTATCGTGTTGATAAGGTTTCATTTTCCACTTTTTTATTTTCGATACAAAGAATTTTGATGGTGTAAAACAAAAGTAAAACTAAAAGTATAATTAATTGTAGCAAAATATAAGAAAAATTTGAGTAAAACAAAAGTAAAGTTTTGAAATATACAACTAAGATAACATAAAATTGAAACACCCAATTTGATTATCATTCTAAGTCAAGAATCAGAGCCAAACGAAGAAGATATCAGTCCTAATCAGAATGAAAATTGGACGACATAGCTAACAAAAGAAGCAAATCAACTTAATAAAATAGCCATAGATGCACTAACCTCTTCTCATAAAAATTGGCGCAGACAAGACCCGCAAAAGTGTCCGGCCTCAAATCATAGATGTAGTTTTGTCAGATTTTAATGGTTGTTGGTTTTGAAGAAGATGTAAAAATTGGTTGTAGTGTGAATTGCTTTATATAGAATTATAAATTGTTAGAATAATATAGAAACTAATAAATATAGGTCAATACTTATTTATTATTATTTTTTAATATTAACAAAAATACTAGATTAATATAATGGAAATAGATTTTTTTCTTCCAAAAATATAATAGGCTACTAAATATATAAATATATAAATAATAAATAAAATTATTTTTAAAAAATGATGTATTTAACAACATGTTTAATATAACTTTTATAGACTAATTATCTTTAATATAATTTTAAAATGTTTTATTTTTCTATTGAACAACATTAAATTTAATGCTCTTAAACAGAAAACTATTTAAATTTTTTATTAAAGATAATATGTCAATAAAACTTTCTTTAACACGTTGATAAATACATAATATTCAGATATAAATTTATTTACTATTTAGTAAATTTAATAGCCATTTATACTTTTGTAAATCTTTTACATCTTATACTAATCTAGTATTTGTTAACATTTTAGATAATAACAATGGAATAATAATAAATAATTATTGACTTAATCTATAATTCAAGTAAAAACTAGACATAATTATTGATTATTATAGTAGTAAAACTTTTAAAAGAGAATGTAATCTCAATTTACTTTCACCACCAGATTTATTATTTTTTATTAATTTCTATTATCTTGCTAACACTCCAAGAAATTACAGTTCTATATAAAGCAACTTGTACAACCAAATATTTCATTTTCCCAAAACCAACGACAATTATGATATAAAAGAAAAGATAGAAACTTTGGTGTAACATCAAATAGATATTCTATGTTTTATTTTCACAATTAATTAATATTTTGTAGGAAAGAGCTTTACACACAAATATTTAGATATATATATATATATATATATATATATATATATATATATAAAACAATCTCTACACACCCTTACACAACCCTTCAAAAAAACGAAAAAAAATCTAAAGAACCCTAAAATCATATCAAAACCACCATACCGGAAATCAAAAGTTTCCTCTTTTTCTTGTTGTTCTTGAAACCTAGAGAAAGATAAGATTTTTCTTCAGCAAACAGCAATACCCAAACTCATGTGTTGTGTGTGTTTTTATATAGAAAAACTTTTTACGAACCCTAATAAGTTGAAGAGGATAAAGAACAAAATCAACAGGCAAGTAACGTTTGCAAAAAGCGTATGACCGGTTTGTTTAAGAAAGCTTACGAGATTTCAGTTCTCTGTTCAGCTGAAGTTTATCTCATAAATTTCTCCAAAAATTGAAAATTTGATTTTTTTTTGTTATTCATAGAAAAGTAATCAAACACAACTTGCATGAAAACATAGTTTTGAATCTTTTGATTATCGGTGATAACCATGTATTCTGCTTCAAATGATTTGTCATGATTGGATGGAGATTTTACTATGGAATGATGATTCAAGGTGGAAACGAAGAGATAAAAGTTCTCCCAACAAAGTATTCCATGAACGACACCAATTTAGATATTAGGACCGGTCCTGAAATCGTCTAAAATTGGGGAGGGGGAAACAAACATAAAATTTATGATTTTCTTTTCTAAATGAAGGGCCTAAGTCTAATAGAAATAATAATAAAAACTTGGGGGCTGGAACAAATGTTTCCTCTGGTTTTACTCAGGACCGGATCTTGATGATAATATGGTTTTTGAAAACTTAATTATAATGGCTTTAGTAGAAAACATATCAATCAACCATATACTGTTCTTGATTAACATTTACGAAATTAGAGTTTACCAAAACCACGATTTAACAAGTTCGGCTTCTAGGAAATTTATTTCGGTTTACAGTCCGACAAATATTTCTCTTTTAAAGAAAGAGTGAATTCATTTTCCTCTATATGGAAGAGATCTATACCAACGTCCTCCGACACGGAGAAAACCTTTTCATTGTCACTGTACTCCTCTAAGGAAACACTCGGAGTTCAACCCCAGACTTTGCCACTTTTAGCGGACACGGTATTGACGGGCTTCAATACCCGCTTTCTTTAACTTAGTCAAATTTCAATTCCAATTGAGCCCTTTTTTGCATCTTTCGGACGAGAGGCAGGTTGATTTCTACGAGATCATTCAAATTTTTCAATATTTGAAAACGTGTTTTATCTCTATCTTTGTCATATGTTTTAACGATTGTATTAATTGGATAATTTATCTTAACCGAAGATCCTTCGGACTTTGTCGGTGCTTAATACATGGGGAAAATACATACAATTGTGATTATTTGAAATAGATAATGATTATTTTCCAAATAATAAATGAGAAATTCCATAAATCTTTTCATATATAAGGTCAAAACACATCAATTACTTCTTTTTTCTAACATCATTTCCTTAATGATGATGGACAATCAAGAATTTGGGACATGATTTATCGAAAACGAGAATAGGATGAAAAATTTGAGAACCAAAATAATTTTATTAGTTCAACGCATGTAATGCATACTAATTTTACTATAGTTTGAAGCTAAAAAAATTTAAATTCACTAGTATTAAAAAAAAATCTTAATTTCCCTTACGCTTGTGTAATTTAAATTTATAACAAGAACCTAAAAAAAATCATTATTGATATTGTATGTAATATAATACAAGTCGAAGGTTTTTTCTTTAAAATGTTTCTCTATAATATATAGTAGAAAAAATGGTAGTACAAGCGATTAGTATATAAACGTTTTATTCCCAAAATATCACTCATCAATTTCAAATTATAATTAATTTCTTTAATTTTCATCATATGTAATATACGAAATAAATTTGTTTCTTTAAACCTCTTATCTTTTAATACATAATAAATATTTTTTTTTATTTTTTTTGTCATCATATTTATATTTATTAAAGTATTAAAATATAAGCTAATTACAATTAATGCTATTAAATAGAAAAAATAATTATTATAATAGATTAAATTTTGAAATAATGATTGACTTAATCTATACGTAAATAATATTAGTTAACAATTTGAATAAATAACAATGAAAAAATATTAAATTATGATTGACTTAATCTATACCTAAAGTAAAATATTTATTAGAAAATGTACTATTTGACTTCACCACCAAATTTATTAACTTTAATTAATTTCTATAATTTTGTTAACAATCCAACGGTTTATACTTTTATATAAAGCAATTCATTACAACCAAATTTTTCATCCTCTCAAAAACAAATAAACTATTAGACTCCAACACATTTTTATAATAAAATGTAGCATATCCTCATTATACTGACACTTATTAATAATGTATTTTCATTGTATGCTCCTCTAATGGCATGAGTTAGTATCTCTCTTTGGATCTCTTAGGATCGACTTTGTTGAATTAGGAAACGGATCTGACCTTAGAGAGCATTATAGAAGTTTGAAAGATAACGGATAAGCTTTGAAGGAAGAATTGGATAACTTGGTATGAAATCAGAAGTCCAGCACAAGCGTGTCATAATCAGAAGTAATCAAATCTCGATATGTGGCACGCTTGTGATAGACCTCTGATTTCATACCAAGTTATCTAAATCTTTCTTCGATGAATGAATTTAAGACTTCATTGGTATACGTTAATATTATTTAATTAAATTAACAATTTTATAAGAATTACTTTTTATGTTTTGGCTTTCAAATAGTAGATTTGCACTTTGTTAATAATAAAACGTCAGATTTTAGTGGTAGCTTTATTTATGTTCTAATTTTATCATTTTACTATTTTTAAATAGGTTCATTAACAATAGAAACTAGTCTTTAGTAATTACACATAATCTCACACTTTTTTTTTATTGCATTAAAATACAATTAAACCTTATACTTATATTGAACAAATAATTGAGTTTAATTTAACATGATGACATTTAGAATACCACAATTCATATAATGTTTAAACGTTGAATCAAATAAAACAATATATGTTAAATCAAATCTAAAAATTTCCTAATTAGACCATATGTGCAAATTTATAATTGTATATTTAAATATATTTTTGACGTCATAAATCACATCATCATTCTTAAACGCATTTTCAAACTATCTAGTGCATAAAACGTAGTATTAACGTAGGATCAAAACGCTTTCGTTACATGACTAAACTAATCAATGGTCATTTAAATCAATACAAATGAATGACATGACTTGAATCAAACGTGGATGTATAATAGGGAAATTACATTAAATGTAATCATATCATGCTTATCTCAAATTGGTCTTACTTAAAATCTTATTGAGATTGCTTTAAAAAAGAGTTCAAATAAAGAACCGAAATTTTAATTTAAGAAAAACTAAAATTTACTTAAACCAAAATCTTAACTAAAATATCCTGGATATTCTCAAGTGATATAAAATCCGTATGAGTCTTATGTTTATAAAATACCTTGGGTGGTAAACATAATCTTTTAAAGTGCGGATTTACAATAATGAAGTTTATACTTATATGCTCTATAGATATATACGTTTATTTTGAATTTTTTACATAACAACCAATTCTAGAATTCTACGACTCTAGACTTTGTTTCATTCACGTTGTTATTAGAATACAATATAACTATTTTCACAAAATAATTTGATTGGTCTTTCAACTTTATCAATAATTTGCGATCCCGAGAAAAATCAAACACTCATATTTCATAATTTGATACCTCATAACATGCTATAAACGTTTCCGCCATAGTGGAGATATATATGAGTGTTTGCATTCTTCCACAATATAGATATCATTATGTCAATTTCATACAATCTTTACACATCGTAAAATCAAAATCAGAATAACTTTAGATCTCAAACTGATTTGATTTTATGTATATATAATGTAGCATTTTGTTCTCAAATAGTATCTAATGAATTTTTTTACTGCATTATAGTGTTCTAGTCCTAAATTGCTAAAATATTTACTTTAGAAATAAAAAATGTACGCAAACGTAAAAAAACAAAACAGAAAGTTTGACTAAAACTCTTTAAAAAAAAGCAATCAGAGTAATTTCCTCAATTTTAGAAAAAATTTAAAAACACTTTTTTTTATATTTAGTCCGTATGTAAAAAAATATATATATATTCTTAGAAAATAGTAAAAGTATATTAGGTCACACTACAAATTTAGGCAAGGCATTAATGGCATGGCATATCTAGAAAAAAAGTATAAAACGGGTGCAAAAAGCAAATTAAGGAAATTATTACAATGCCAAGACAGGAAGGATTAATCGATATTTCAAAATAAAGTTTTTTTGTTCGTTAAAATTGAGTTTTTTTTTAATGCTTTTCTATCCTCAAATGGCGGGGTAAAGGCATATTGATACCCAAACTTTTTTCAATTATGTATTTTGATACCCGAACTTTAAAATAGATTTTTTGGATCCTAAACTTTTTAAATTAGTACATATTAGTTCCTGGATATATTTGTCGTTTATTGCTCTCTTCTATTTTGATGTCTAGAAGCCGCTTAAAGCGTGTAATTTTTTTTTTAATTTTTTTTATCAAAATTATATATTTAGCTAATATCATAA
>OVAW01000834.1:0-11716 GCA_900406365.1 Heliophila coronopifolia | reverse complement strand
GACTATAGACAAAGTCCAGAACGAGGAAGATTTGAGTATAAGTCTTGGACTAGGAAGATAGCTGATGGCAGGTCTAAGTCAAGATCAAGACAAGTTACATGCTGGCATTGTAAGAAAGAGGGGCATGTGAAAAGAGACTGTTACATGTTTAAAAGAGAAAACGAGAGAGGAGACAGAGGTGAAGCAGCTGTGTTAACTAACAAATTAGAGTTTTCTGAATCTTTAAGTATGTCAGAATTAAGTCCAAAGGAGAGTTGGGTTATAGACTCAGGATGTTCATATCACATGACATCAAGGAGAGATTGGTTTCACACATACAATGAGATTGATGCAAGTCAAATACTTTTGGGGAATGATAACACAGTTGAAACAGTAGGAGTTGGTTCTATTAGAATGAGTACTAATGGAGGCACAGTAGAAGTTATGAACAATGTGAGATATGTTCCAAACCTGAGGAGAAATTTGATTTCAACAGGTACTCTTGACAGGCTTGGTTTTAGTCACAGAGGTGGAGAAGGAAAGATAGAGTTTTACAAGAATGGTTCCTTAGCCATGAGAGGGTTATTAAAACATGGGTTGTATATACTTGATGGGAAAATTGTGGTTGCAGAAGTACATAGAGCTGAAACTAGTAAAGATGAAACAAGACTATGGCATGATAGACTGGGACATATCAGTGGGAAGAATGTGAAAATTCTAGTAGCAAAGGGAGTGATTAAGAAAGAAGAAGCAAAAGTACCTGACTTCTGTGAACACTGTGTTATAGGGAAGAACAAAAGAGTAAGTTTTAGTCTTGGGAGACATGACACTAGTAGAATTCTGGGATACATACATGCTGACATATGGGGAGTTCCAAGTGTGACTCCATCACTCTCAAAGTGTCAGTACCTCTTATCAATAATTGATGATTACTCAAGGAAGGTATGGGTAATGTTTCTCAAGAAGAAAGATGAAGCTTTTGAGAAGTTTTGTGAATGGAAATCTTTGGTGGAAAACCAAGTGGATTTGAAGGTGAAATGTCTCAGAACTGACAATGGTCTTGAATTCTGCAATAAAGAATTTGATGGATATTGCAGAAGAAATGGAATTGAAAGACACATATCATGTCCTTACACTCCTCAGCAAAATGGAGTGGCTGAGAGGATGAATAAGACTCTAATGGAAAAGGTTAGATGTATGTTGAGTCAATCTGGTTTGAATGAGGAATTCTGGGCAGAAGCTATTGCTACTGCTGCTTACCTAATCAATAGAACACCATCCTCTTCTATTGACAATGGAATTCCAGAAGAGATATGGCTTGGAAGATGTCCTAGTTACAAGCATCTAAGAATATTTGGGTTTGTGGTTTATGTTCACATTGATCAGGGAAAGCTAAAACCTAGAGCTCTTAAAGGTGTTTTTATTGGATATCCACCTGGAGTTAAGGGATACAAAGTTTGGTTGATAGAACAACAGAGATGTGTAAACACAAGAAATGTGATATTTCAAGACATCAAATGTTTAAGAACATTAAGAACAGTGAGTTAGAAGATACTGAAGTTGGGAAAGAACCTGAAAGAGAAGTAACCAGAAGAGTAGTTTCTATCATTCCAAGTCTTGAAGATGACAGTGAGACAGAAGTCTCAGGTGGAGAACATGGAGAAGATGAGATAGAAGCTGAACATGACATTATTCAACATGAGGAGAATAATCAAGAAGATGAGTTGAGAAATTACAATTTGGCTAGAGATAGAGTAAGAAGAGCTAACATTTCTAGACCAGCAAGATTTAATGATGAGTCTGAAGTAGTGTTTGCTTTGTCTGCGTCATGTTTAATGGCTCCTGAAGAACCTGCTAGCTATGATGAAGCTAGAAACATGAATGAGTGGAAGAAATGGAAAGTAGCCATGGATGAAGAGATGTCATCATTGGAGAGAAATAAGACATGGGAGTTGGTAGATAGACCTACAGATCAAAGAGTGATTGGATGTAAATGGATATATAAGTTGAAGCCTGGTCTTGTAGGGGTTGAAAAGGAGAGACACAAAGCCAGATTGGTAGCTAAGGGCTATTCACAAAAGGAGGGTATTGATTATCAAGAGGTTTTCTCACCTGTAGTGAAACATACATCAATTCGAATCATGTTGTCATTAGTAACACATTTTGACATGGAGTTAGAACAAATGGACGTGAAAACAGCATTTCTTCATGGTGACTTAGAAGAAACAATATATATGATGCAGCCAGAAGGGTTTGAGAAAGGTGGTGATGGAAAGGTATGTCTTCTTAAGAAGTCCATGTATGGCCTGAAACAATCACCTAGGCAATGGAACAAGAAATTTGATGGTTTCATGACTGGAATTGGTTAGAAGAGAAGTGAACATGATCACTGTGTGTATGTAAATGAGGAAATGGAAAGCAAGAAGATATATTTACTGCTATATGTAGACGATATGCTGATTGCTTCTGAAAGTATGACAGAGATAGATAAATTGAAGAAGCTTCTAAGCTCTGAATTTGAAATCAAGGACTTGGGAAGAGCTAGGAGAATTTTGGGAATGGAAATTATAAGAGATAGAGAGAAAGGGGTCCTAAAACTGTCTCAGTCAACCTACTTGTGGAAGGTCTTAAACAATTTCAATATGGCTGACTCCAAGAAGGCAAACACACCTATTGGAGCTCATTTTAAGTTGTCAGCAGTTTATGATGAAGATGAAGGTATAAATGCTGATGACATTCCATATTGTAGTGCAGTTGGAAGTATAATGTACTCCATGGTAGGATCAAGACCTGATTTGATCTATGGGATTGGCTTGGTAAGTAGATTTATGAGCAGGCCAGGAATGATACATTGGGAAGCTGTGAAATGGCTTCTGGGATACATAAAAGGTTCAACAGATGTGTGTTTAACCTATGTCAGAGGAAAAGAAGTAGAAGTTGAGGGATATTGCGACTCAGATTATGCCTCAGGCTTGGATAAAAGAAGATCCATTTCAGGTTATGTGTTCACTATTGGAGGCAATACTGTTAGTTGGAAGTCCAGCTTGCAAGGAGTGGTAGCATTATCCACAACTGAAGCTGAATATATAGCTTTGACAGAAGCTATCAAGGAGGCCTTGTGGATTAAGGGCTTGTTGAATGAATTGGGATTTAAACAAAGAAACGTAACAGTGTGGTGTGACTCTCATAGTGCAATATGTTTATCCAAGAATTCAGTATATCACGAGAGGACTAAGTATATTGACGTGAGGCTACATTTCATTCGAGACATGGTATCTTCAGGAGAGATTGAAGTCAAGAAGATATCCACTTCAATAAATCCAGCAGATGTTTTAACCAAGACGGTTCCGGTCGAAAAGTTTAACAATGCATTGCAGATGCTGAATGTTATCAAGGTATGAAGAGTCGAGATGGAAGAAAAAGATCGAATTTGAATGAAGGTGGAGTTTGTTGAGAAGTTAATTCAAATTCGGGAAGTCTACGGCTAGTTTTCTGGTTTAAACTCTAAACCGAAAATCAATTTGTTGCAATTCTTTGATTTCAATTGAACCGGCTAAACCGGGTAGTTAAAAGTTTGTTACGTTTATGCTTCTTGTATAAAGATTAGAGTTTCGGCTTTAAAATCCGCAAGCTGTGCGTGATTAAGCATAAGATTCAGTTGAAGAAGTTGTTAGTGAATCAATCGAGTTCACTTGTTTTTCCGGAGATTAAGTTTTCTGCACTTTTCTGTTTCTTGTTCGAAGGTATCGGCTTGGTGTTGATCAAGAGAGACGAAGCGAGTTGTGGTGTTACAACAATATGTAATACATCATATCGTCTATTAATTATACACATATCGGTTTCAAGTGAAACTCGTAATTATAATACATATTGGTGGAGAAAAAAAGCAAGAAACTAGAGAGAAAAAGAAAGTAATATGAGGGTTTTTTTTTGGGTTATACATAATTTTTATAAGAAAATAAACGTTGGGTATAGAGTGTTCCTAAGACGATGGATAAAGAGAAATGGCTAGAAACAATGGGAACCGAAGAAGATCAGAAAAGTCATGGTAAGTTGTAAAAATGTAAATTATTTAAATTACGTCGGAGTATATTTGGCTAATAACCATGCATGCATGTTTTCATTTTACATTTAACAAGATCTTATTTGTTCTAATTTATAGTTAGATATTATACATTTGAAAATACAATGTTACTTTAAACTAAAAAAGTATAATATATGATATAGAATTAAAAAATCTTAAAAAAATATTATTTCACAAACAAAAATGTATATATATCCGTACGTTTTATAAGATATGTGTGTGAATTTTCAAGTCAACATCTAATTGACTTTGTTGACGTCCCAAAACGTTGAGAAATAAAAGCAAATTAAAGGACATTACTGAATGGCGGAGATGAAGATCTCTGAAAAAAAAGGAATGTATGTTAGAAAAAAAAAATTTGACTTTCAAGTTTTTATAAAAAAGTTAAGACCACAATTTTTAATAACTAAGGTATACTTTACTAGTAATTTGTTAAATTTGTTTGAATTATGCTATGATTTTAATAAAAATATTAAAATTTTTTTAAAAAAAATTTTTTTACTTTAGGTCTCTAGAACCGTGGGCAGGCCCGGCCTTGGGCTAAGGCTTTTGAAGTATGCTTTAGGCATCCAAAGATATATACAAACTTGGGGGCATAATTTTCGAAAGTTACTTTTGTGTAGTGGTATAGAGACCCTATATTTACCCTTGGGTCGACGGTTTTTTTATATTTTGCATTAGGCCCAAAATATTATTAGGAAATATTGGGCCGGGCCTGGCCGTAGGCACGGCTCTGATGCAGGGTCGGCTTAGTAGGACAGACGAAAGATGCGTGATCGCCATGAGTCCCCCCTTTTTTTTTTTTTTTTTTGCAAATAGGAGCAAAACGGAATAAACTAGAAATATGAAGAAAGTTATAGCAAAACTACATTTCGATTTAGCTGAGAAATTGAAGAACAGCAACAATTATCAGTTGGCGGATTGGGATAAGAAACTCATTGGATACTTGATTCAAAGATGGCTTCTTCATACAAATCATTTGCCCATACAAACCGATACATTACAAAACAGTATCGTACTTATTGCGGCACTGTACAGATGTAAATTGGATATTGAATATAGAGTGTTCCTGAGACGATAGATAAAAGGACTTCAATCGACGAAGGGGTCGAGAAAACTTGGCATAATCTTGAGAAAAGTCAAAATATGAAAATAGATAATTGGCCTATTCGCAGCAGTACGGTGGAAGATAAAAAAGATTATGCAATGAACGGTTATTGTCGATTCAATTATTACTCACAGAGTGAAAGAAATGGGGAAGAGATAATGTTCTTGAAATGACTTATACTTAGCGAATTGGTGTATGATTGATAATATCCTTTACTGTCTTGATAAATTAGGGAATATTCATTGGTATGAGCCGCATAAGTTTAATTGGGTTGGAAAATATAATGTGGCGACAAAGAATGTGAAGGGTCTCAAATCTCTCATGGATAATTTATCTAATTTGAGATTGATACATTATAATGAGGAGGATGTAGCTTCTTGGTACAAAATGACATTGAATTATCTGTCACAGACTCACAATTCATAATAATTAAGCACGAAGATGTATTTACTGAAGCTAGAATGAGCAGCTATGGTGGGAACATTTTACTATTTTGGGATATGACTAAGAGAGATCATCTTTTGATTTGGTGTGTAGAAATTTCTTTGGAGAGACGGCAAGAAGGCGAGATTTGGGGTAATATTAAATGGTCTAATGTTGTCATGTCCATTAATCATTCCATTTATCGCTATAAAGTTTTGTATTCTGTTTGAGTCACTCTATGAATCTTTCTTTGAAAATTACTTTCTAGTTTAATTTTTCCAAGTTTGCTAAATTCGTAAATGATTTTTATCTTTTAACGTTCTGTTTGATGAAATTGATTTTTATCTTTTGAATTGAGTTATAAAAGCAGATAATAACTTTATGTTTCATCAATTACTGCTTTGAGTCGCTGATTTTTGTACTCGTACCTTTGTTTTGATTATATCATAATTTCATATCTCTTATTCAAAGTATTTGATAAGTTTAACTTTATATTATTCTTTTAACTTTTGCAAGTCAAATCAAGCTTTCAATGTGTATCTCTATTTCTTTACTAAAAGATATAAAAATAATAGAAATTTTGACTATAGCTTGCTATGTTGGGGCAATTAGAGATCTTGTCCAAGGCCTTTGCTTGGAATAAAGTCATTTTGTACTTTGTAATAATCCCAGCTAAACATATCAATGACTCTTGGTTCACAAACAATTTTTTAAAAGAAGAATTTCAAAATCGTTACACCTCGCAAATATATGTATTTGCATTTTAAATTGGCCAAGTGATTGAGCCAGACGAGACAAGGTGTTAAGTTTCCTACATCAAAACTCCAAAGTATATATGATATCTAAGTAATATATAAGAGACATCAATTACTATTCATTGTCACTATTATCAACTCGAAGCTTGTCAAAATTAAAACAAGTGTATCTTAAACATTGATCTTTTTTACAAAAAAAAAACATTGATCTTTCTCTCAATTTCTTATGTTCAATCATAAGAGAAGGATTTTAGCTTTTGTTCCAAAGAAATAGTAAAAAAATTTACTATTTTGAAAAGAATACTATTTTTTCCGTATTTTTATAAACGACGTAGTGAGATGTTATGATTGTAAACAAACAAATGAGGTTTTAATTAAAAAATATGTCATTTTTTTTTTTTGTAGTTTTACCCTTTCAATAATTATTTCATTTCTAAGTAACTAAACAAAGACAAGAATATTTTCTCAAGACAGCTTCGTCTTTATCCTATGAAATTAAAATAGTTGTCCAATTTAACCATTACTAAAATTCAATAATCATTATTGTAAAAAGTTAAAAGTTACATAAAAAACCTAATAAGAGTAAAATAGTTTTACTAAGTTATCGAGTGACTTTTAGTCTAGTGGTTTGAGGCCACTAGCATGACATTGATATGAAGAGTTCAATTCCCCGCCTCGACGATGAGGTTCCCCTTTAGTGGGATTTGGGCTATTGGACTATGATTGAGCTTAATCTACCATACTCGTTTGTGGAGTATAGAAGGATTATATCAGCTTTTGTTTATGTTAATTTTGATATTAAGCACTGGCATGCTGTAGAAATACAGTTATAGTAGGCATTTCTAAAGTTTATGAGAAAGAGAAAATCAAGCTTAAAAATGTTTTGATGGAAATATCTAGTAAAGTTTGTTTGACGCTTGATCTTTGGCAATCTCTTAGGAAGAAGTGTTATATTTGTTTGACAACTCATTATGTTTGATGTTGATTCTTGTGATTATTGTTTATGTAAATGTTAGAAGAGTAAGATAAAAAAATATTTCTTGATATTTTTTTGGCAGTAATCATAAAGTATCAAAAGATTTATATCCTACATTCAAACGATGTCAAAAGGTAAAATCTGTTGTTCAACATTCTTAAATACTTTGTAGAGTTGAAACTTGATTCTTTTTCTAAATCTAGTGCCTAGAAAAAAGTTAGAATTTTCTCCAACTGGAGAAATAATAGAGGATGCAAGGATTGAAAGGAGAGGGTTTGATTAGCCTCTCATTTCTTGTGCAAATTAGTCCAATTCTTCTTGCTGCCAATGAAGTAGAAGTTAACCAACTATTAATTATATCAAGTCGGTTTCATGTGTTTGAGGAGACACTCAAGCATGATCCCACAATAATTAGACAGTCTGGAACTGTTCGGCAGTAAGACTTCATTTCAGCAACGCTTAGACCAAAAGTATTAATTTCTCCATACTTTAATGAAACTATTCTCCAAATAATATTTTTTCATAAGTTTCATGATTATCGATAAATAGTATAAGTATTGTGATGTTAGATTTTTTTTTTTTTTAATGATATATTTTCCTTACACATATATAATTGGAATTAGTTATTTGATGATTCAATTTGTTATATAAAGTCTTACGATCAAACATGTTTAGATGATTCAATTTTTCCTTACTCACCTCCGGCTTCTGTTTCTCCGGATTTTCCACATTCTCCTCCGGCTCCTGTTTCTCCAGTTAAGGTGGCTGCAAGAGAGGCAGAAAGTTCTTCTTCAGCTATTGTGTCTCAAGCTCCAGTCTCTATGAGTTAGAGAAGGAGATTCTCTGAGATGCCAAACAAAAGAAGAAGCTTACACGGCGACTACTCACCTCCGGCTTCTATTTCCCCGGATTTTCCATTTTCTCCTACGTATATTAGTCTATTACCCACAGTTACATTTTATTATCCTGAATTTTAATTGTTATAACATTTTTGTTTTTTTTTTTTGTAGGAATAACTTGAAAATAATAATAATAGAATGGCTTATAACACAAAAACACTAAAAATAATTATAAAAAAAAACTAATAAAATCCAAATTACAAAACTAATAAGTAGTAATATTTTTAAGGGTTTATATATTCAAATTGGTTGCAAAATATTTTTAATTTTTTATAAGGGTATATATACGATTATTTATCAAAAAAATTTGTTATATAGGGATACATAATGAATATGTTTACCACTATGTGTGCATGCATTAATAATACGAATATAAGTGGAAAATATGCCAATGAAATTACCAACTAAACCTTTTGGATGGCTTGAAATTTCTTCTTTGCTTGTTACATACTCTAAATTCCCCTAATGACGAACAAAAATGTTCCATATCTGATTTCAAAGTGATATCAAAGATCCCAACAAATTTGAAACAAAGGTCGAAAATAAGAAATTCACTAGGACAAGCTTCTTATAAGCAGTTTGGAAGTCTTTTGTCGTATGTTTCTTCTTCGAACGCAGAACAAAACTTCTATTATCCTCAATTAAACCCTATTTGTAAAATATGAGCTACATATTAGATATCTAACATCATAAGTTTAAAGGTTTATAGAGTGGTTTAAATGGTAGATGGAGCAATCAACTTATCATCAATTGATTTTAGATTAGATGTCAATAATTTCCTACTATGATATCAGAGTCAAGATTCTATCAAATATCCATTGGAAGTTTAGAAATTTATAAAGTGGTATAAATTGTAGAAGTTTACGTGAGGTTGCGTATCAAATATCATACATCGGAAATTTAGAAGTTTATAGCGTGGTATAAATGGTAGATGAACCACTTCACTTATCACCAATTTGATTTTCGGTTGGAATCCATAACTTTTTAATACTACAACATTGTGAATTGAAATCCGCCAGAAAACAGATTTTATGTCGCCAAAGCAGATTCACCGTTGTTCTTTCAGAATTGACGAACGAGGAGATGAATTTTGGAGTTGTAAATCATAAAAAGTGTTGACCTATAAGTTTAATTGCCGATGTGATTTTTCTCCAGACGGGCGAGCGAACACTATGCAGTGTGTGGGCGGAGTCTATACATGCGGATAATGGTTTGCGCAGCAGGTCCGTCCAAATAGGTCCATTGATGAAAGCAGTCCAACTTCTAAAAAGCAAAAAAAAAAAAATATGGACATAAAAAACTAAAACCATGTCTGTCCCATAGAAATGCGGGTTGGATCCGACACGCAAACTACCGGGCCATTTTGACAGTTTAAGGACAGAGAGTTCCCACCACAAATCAAAATGGCAATAGCGTCAATTAAGGAAGGACCCAACCCTTCTATTGGGCCCCACTTTACCCACCCCTTCTCTAGTTCCTCCTTACGTCTCTGTCTTATTTTTATTACGTCCCAATTTCCTAAACCTGGTCTCTTCCAATTTACAATTTATTTATTTTCATATTAATCTCGTTTTCGATATTAATGATAGTGGCTTCAAAAAATTTTCAAAATATAAATTTTTAAAGTAGATGAGTGACAATATTTCAAAAAAAAAAAAATTACAAATTTTCTTATTTTTTCCTTAGTCACCTTTTTAAAAAAAAAAATTAAAAAGAAATCATATCTGTCTCAATTATACTAGAAATTTAAAACGGAAAAAAAAATTCATGAGTGACAATTTTTCAAAAAAAAATTTCCTTAATACAAACCACAACTAATTCATATTTATTTAAATAGAAATCATATCCGTCTCAATTATACTAGAAATTTAAAACGGAAAACAAAAATCATATGATATTACATAACAATTAATTTGTATGCCGCTGATGTCATATTTTGTGAACCGTAACTAAAAAAAAAAAAAAATTTACCAGTAAATCTCGGACGGTTGTACCTCTCTTCCGTCTTATTTATCTTGCTTTGATGAAAGTACAAAATTTAAAATAATAAATGTAACTTGGAATTAACTGTGAAAAACGCTGATCATACTTAAATCTAGAAATTGATGATTTATGTTCCATGAATTGAAATCTTACAAACATGAATTACGTTAGTGTCTTTTTAATTGGGTGTATTCTTGCGAATGAATTAACCGAACCAACCTTATTTATTTAGTGTTGTCTTATCAACTTTGTCTTTTGTCCGCATGGACCGCATCTGAGGAGATTCCACTGTACCATCTTAGTTTTTAAGAGATTACGTCCCTGGTAAGGTACACACATTAGTATATTATTACAATTAAAAGGCCCTTTCTATTCGGAATCAATGTTGATATCAATGTTCCTCTCTCCCACTACACTGGAATATTAGGTTAAAAATCAGATTTATATAATCGTAGAAACTAAGCAAAAAATAGTGTTATGGACTCATCATATTACAGGGACGGTAGGTTTGACTGCTTATGCCGGGTTTTTCGAGATATGTTCACCTAAGAAAGGAGAAACAGTCTTTGTCTCTGCTGCTTCTGGTGCAGTTGGTCAGCTCGTGGGTCAATTTGCTAAATTGATGGGCTGCTACGTTGTAGGAAGTGCCGGAAGTAAACAAAAGGTAATTGACTTATGGCCGTCTTAACTATGATAAGAGCCCTTGGACGAAAATTTGAAAAAGTGTCTACGCCCGGCCTGAATAGAGCCGGAAAAAACATTTGTTCCGGCCTCAAATTTTATAAAAATATTTTTATTAGATTTATGCCCCATTTAAAAAAAAACCTCAAATTTTGTTTTCTTTCCGACAAAAAAACTTTTAGACAATTTTAGGGCCGGTCATGGCCCCTCTTAAAAAATATATATATAATATAGTATGACCCTTAAAATTTTTTATTAGAATCTCTAAAATAATTTGTATTTGTTTGTAATTTTTTGAGTTTATCTTTGCATTTATACAATAACCTTTCAATTTTTTTTTTTACCTCTCTCCTCTTATTAATCTTTACAATATTATTTTTTCTTTATTTTTAAAATACTTAAAACAAAATTAATCTAATTAAAAATATTTTTTATTAAAAAAAAATTTAAACAAATTTATGAGCCTCTTTTACCCACACGCCCCGGGACGACTGCCCTTTTGCCGCTAGGGTTAAGCCGGTCCTGAATTGACCAGCTTGGTTTTGAAACATATAGACGAAAAGACTTCAAATTTCATTGTTTGCTTCCTCCTAAAGGTCGATCTTCTCCTGGACAAATTTGGATACGATAACGCCTTCGATTACAAGGAAGAGACCGACTTTGATTCCGCCCTGAAGAGGTTTTTTATAGTCATCAGTAATTAGCTTATACTTCAGATGTTTCATGAATCATAGAATAAAAAATCTCCTTTGTCTATTTCCCACAGATGTTTCCCAAATGGCATTGGCATATACTTTGAGAACGTTGGAGGCAAAATGCTTGACGCAG
>OVAW01000832.1:0-11721 GCA_900406365.1 Heliophila coronopifolia | reverse complement strand
TATATATATATATATATATATATTTTTTTTTTTTTTTAATTCGGGAATTCAAGTACCCATTTGAGTTTCGGGCTCGGATTGGATATACCCGTTACCCATTTGAATATCAAAGTTGGTCCCGATCAGATAATTGAATAGGTTCGAGTCGGTTTGGGTTCTTCTAATTCAGGTCGTGTTTCGGGTATATATGATCGAGCGGTAATTTTCCCTGGCCTATATATATAGGTACATGTTTCTTTGCTTTAGTTTAATATGTTGAAGATCAAGTGGTCTAAGTGGTTACAATCTCTGTTGCTTTGACACCAGGTCCGGGGTTCGAATAGTAGTTGTCTCCGGTGGGAGAAACTTAATTCAGCCAGTTGTGCAGAGTTATAATTTTTTTTTTATGTTAATACCGTAATTTATGGTTATATTTGCAAAAGTCTCATAATTGTCTTAAACACTTAATTAAAAGTCCGTTTTTCTTTGAATTGGGATTGGTAATAGTTATTTCTAAAGCTTTACAAATTTCTTTATGGAATCTTCGACATTCATAACATATTAAGGGCCCACTTAGGAGGATGTGGGTGTGCGACTACAAATTTTTTTTTTTACAAATAGGTCCAATAAAATATAGTATTAGAGGGGCCTTGGAAAAAATCTATAATGCAATATTAGAAAGAATTTTAATTTTCTCTCGGGGCCGTTGATATGGTTGAGACAAGGTTGAACACATTCATAACACATGGTCTTTTTGGGAAAGCTACCTCGAGCTAGCAGATCCGTTAGCCGTCATCATGTTTATGTCTTCTTCTTGTAAACCTAAAAGTACAGGTGATAAGCTCATGTTAGCATGATCTGGGTTTGAATTGTATTAGCTCATATGCCCATTGTTATTAGTGTTTTCTCAATTCACGTGTTAATATATAAATGTTGTAATGTGGCCAGAAGAAAATTTACCTTGAAAGAAGTTATCCTTCCATATTCTTCTTAACATTTATGTTTCTTCTTCTTCTGTAAACCATTTAGACAAACAGTTCATAAGCTCTTCTTTAACATCATCCTTACCACAAGTTGGATTCATTGAACCTTTTTCATCTAGAGGCTTGTCAGAAACATTAGCATCACCCATTTACCTTGACAATATTTCATATTCCTTCAATCCGCTGCCTTGCAATTGGAAATTGGATAGTGATACAATTTTGAAATATTATTCTTGTTGGCAATCAGAAGATTTAAGGTATTCTTGTGAACATCCGATTATAAACTCCGAATACAAAGACGGGCGGGGACGATCTGCAACGGCGTCGTGTCTAAGAAAGAGATACGCAGATTTTTTCGGGTTTGTGCATTCATGGTTATGGGACTTTCGTCCCATTTTCAATTTGGGTTTCATTTTATTTTGGGATGTAAATTGCTTTGGGCCTGCAAAACCGTAGCACAAGACTAATCAAAAGAGAAGCCATAAAGAAGTTTAAACTGAGAATTGTGATCCGACCCGGACATGTCAAAGAACCTATGAGCTGCTGGTTTCCGCTGCAAATTGGTTTAACAAATATGATTGAGATATAAGAACTATTTTAACTACCAAAAAAAATATCTTACAATTTTGTTTCAAAGAGCAATTATATATATAAAAAAATTCTCTTAGAGAGAAAATAGCATCATAGTTTTACATTTAAAAAAAAATTGATAAATTAATCTGTAGTAGGTGAATTCAAATATTTATCTATGTTTTCGAGTAAAAATATGTATTTTATATTAAATGATATATATTTTTACCAAAAGCACAATCCTAGTAATTTGGCAAGGAGTTAAATTTTTACCAAAAGAACAATCTAATAATTTCATATTGAAAAATTAGTTAAATAAATGTTTTTGAATAATTTTATAATTTTCGGTGTTTAATCTTTATGTATAACATTATAATCATTTGCAGATATCAGTGATACCAAAATTCCACAAATTTAAAGTTCGAGGGCCGAAGAAGATAAAAATATCTGAAAAGAAAAAAAAATCTGAAAAGAACTTCTTTTTACAATATATGTAGGCTCTTTTGTTCTTGGGATTTTATGTTGGGGTTTAATACATAGTAGATTAATTTTACTAAAAAAAATTAATGTTTCTTTGTTGATAAAAAATTAGTCAAATTTAATGAATATTTATTACTTTTTAAGAAAAAGAAAAGTAAAACCATTTATAAATTGGTCGTATTTCCAAAAACAAATCTATATTTTGTATTTTCTACAGTTTAATAATTTAGCAAGGAAATAAATGTTACGTGAAGTACAATCTAATAATTTATTATTAAAAAACATTAGTAAAATTTGTTTTTTATTGGCTAAATAATAGAATAAGAAAAATGGTCATTGGAAAAAAATTTAAATAAGCTATTTTTTAAAAAAAAATATGAATTTTATTTTTAAAAATTTGTTGAACTATTATTTCTTTCTTTCTTTATTTGATAAAATATTTATCTATATATGAGATATTAAATTATTAAATATCGCGGTTGAGAGAAAGGCTATTTTAATCGTTTATGTATGACATTAAAATTATATATTTGCATCTATCTCTAATGCGAAGATTAAGTAAGCATAAAACTCGAGCAACAATGAAAATAAAAATATTTCAATTTAAATATCTCATCAACGTCTCCATAAAGTTGCCTCATACACTCAATATTTTTGTAGAAAATTCTTATATATGAACCGGATCCGTTCGACCGTTCTACTTAATCTTAATTTAGTATCATTTTCTGGACATACCGAAATATTGGGTTTGAACTCAAGAAGATATGAACCGCTAAACAAACTTCTTTTAAAACTTCTTTCACTTGGTACTATTGGTTGATTTAAGTTTCTCGACTAGAAACAACCAGAATTTGAACCCCGAACATTTTTTAAAAGTAATATAGGTAATAACCACTAAACCACATCTTCTACTGTTTTTTTCTATATATATATATTGGCTCTTTTTAGAAAAAAAATATTGATTATAAAAGAACTAGACCCCAAAGTTTTTTTTGGTGTGGACAACAATATTCCAAGAGTGAGCTTGATATTATATTAATTTGGTTCAAAAATATTATGCCGATAGGATAGTTAATTAATCAGATAACAAATTATTTATATAGGAAAATACATAACCTTTCCCAAATAATTTATTCAAATTTTGAAAGAATAAGGTTAGTAAAAAACCAGTAAAACTATTTCAAAAATTACTAAATATTTCTAGTTTCGATTATAAATATGTTTATTACAAATAATTCTTTAGGGAATCAATGGAAAATGAGAGTACAACATTATTAAAAATTGATCATGTACAATTATTTAGCTAATTGAAGTATTATAGCCAAAAGAGATAGAGCTGCAGGAAATGAAAGACTCTTCATATTCATATATTTGTTATGAAAGTTTTAAATGGAGAGATATGAAATTTATGAGACATAAGACTTCAATTTATAGATGAGATTGGATGTTGATCTATCCGAATTAAAGAATGAAATTGTTAATTGAAATGGTTACAAAATTATATAAATTTTCATTTTCAAATTACTCAGTTAACGGTGGTAATATATATTTATATTCCAAAATATTTGTGACATATTCAAACTAAATTCAATTTTGTCAATGGAAACAAGAAGCATTTTGTAAGTTTGAAAAGGCCAATGTTGGCTTTCTTATATTTATTGTTTAACAAGTTATACTTGCTATTTCATATTACTTCTCAATGTGACTATCTCTATATATATGTATATGTATACTTTCGATTAGTTTATTTCATAAAAGATGTATTAAATATTTATTTATATATTTATACTTATTTCATCTACTTTAATGCATACTAAATTTGATCTAACTTAAAAAGTTATTTTAATGTCTATGATAGAAATCAGAAATGATCTAAAGAAATTCAATGTAAAAGGTAGTCAAATTTATAATATATTATTTTTTTAAGAAAAAAATAAAGAAAAAGAAATTTAGTGTAAAATCATACTTTCGTAAACAATTCTAATTTTTTTAATTTCTATAGTTTAATAATTTATCAAAGAAATGAATTATACGTAAAGAACAATAAAAATAGTTAAATATTTGTTATTGACTTACAAAACAAATATAGTTATCAAATAGCTAATATAAAAATTTAATGAAAACAAATCAAAATAAGATATTTATTAACTTTTTGATGTTTTTTGTAATTGTGTTGACTAATACTTAATTCTTCCATTATTTGATAAATATGAAAATATAGTTTATGAATAATATTAAAATATAAGATAATCAGGAATATTGGTGTTAAATATAAAAAATATATATTGCCAAACATTTTTACTTTCTGCTAAACCACTTTCCAAACATGTCTTATATTTTATTATTTAATATATCTAATTAATTAAATAATCAAATAATATAATCAAACATGTCTTATATTTTACCTGTAGCACAATATAATGATATAATATTAAAAATTAGTTAACATATTTGTTACTAAGAAAAAAAATTTACCTGAAGGAATATCTAATAATTTAATATGAAAAAATTGGTAAAAACATTTTATTGACTAGAAAACAAGTAGAATTATCATAATAGCTATTAAAAATGGTAAGATAAAAAAAAATTAAAATAAGATGTTTATTAAGTTTTTGATATTCTTGTTTTTTTTTTAATTAATTTTTCTATATTTGATAAAATACTTATCTATATATCATAGAATGACAGGACATAGGCAAAATCAATTTAAATCTTTGGCTTAAGTTCTAGTTTTGCTTCCGACCCCCAAAATTTTATTGAATTTCAAGGCCGGATATGGACATAAAGAGAGCACAAGAACCCACATGTAGTTGAAAACCTGTATTCATTTGTAATTTCATATAATTCTGGGAGTTATGGATAAATTATGACAATAAAATCATTTGATGTTATCATTGATACCTCAAAATGAAATCAATGGAAAAAAGAATATAAAAAATCTCTCAATCTCATCAATATTGCATCTTATATGATTCTCCATTATATGATGAGATTGAAATATTTTTATGTTCTTTTTCCTTGAATTTGATTCCTATGAAAATCGTGGTATCATTGAGATCTGCTAATGATTATAATGTCAGACATTTAAGATCCAATGCACAAAATTATAAGTAATTGCAATCTTAGAAACGTGTTTTTACTATACATTCGAGTTCTTGTGTTCTTCAAATTAATATATATAGTAGTGGACACATTTCCCGTCCCGTCACATTCTGATTCGTCCCGTCCCAAAATCTCTGTCCTATATGGGAATGTATTCCCGTTTGAGTCAGTTTTTCATTTCTCGAACGGGCGGAAAAGGATGGGACGGGAACGAGAGTTCCCGAAATCCCGTTTTATCTTGTTTTAGGCAATGTACAACTTATTTTATATATAGTGTACACATATCTTAAACAATTTAATATATATTTTTTACACTTATCTTAAATTTTTATTAATTAATTTTACGATATTTTTTATAAATTTAAAAAAATTTTACTAACTTGGTTTTTATAAAATTTGGTAGACGATCAAGCAAAAACCATATTTTGTAATTGATATATTTGTTGTACTAAATATTAATATATGAAATTATATATCAATTATTTTAGTTTATTTTTATCTTTTACTATTGACATCTTGTCGCATATTGGGTCAAGTTATATAATTTTTCCACCAGTTCAAATGGTTCTTGACACCTAACAGTGTACATAATGAAAAAAAACACTTATTATTTAAACACAAATACATAAGTGTCTCCCAAACAAATTATTTCTAGATCGGTCACTAACCTTATATTAACAGATAGTCCTCTTTGAATGTGAGTCTATATTTTTTTTGGAAAAACTCAAACTATTCATGATTTTATAACATGGTTTTATATCATGATTTTGAGGTTGTAAATTCATTATAAAATTAATTATTCGATGGACTTCTTCCAGGTTAAAACTAATATTTCGTGAAAGAAAACTTTGTCACAAAAGAAATATATTATCTAGTAAATTTTCAAATTGATATTCGAATCATTTTATCCATTTTTGTAGAAATGAAAAAAAAACATTCATTTATTTATTATTTCATCAACATAAAAACAATGACAAATATCATGACTATATATCACAAGATCTTTTATTCAGACAGAAATTACACAAAAATCACAAGCTATTCAAACCACAATATTTTTACTTTTTAAACTTGTTCTGTAGATCAGTAACAATCCTTGGATCCAACTGAAACGCTTTTGCAAGAACATTCGTGTTTATTGCCGGGTTAGCCCCGAACACGGTATTAGCAACAGTGATCACACCTGGATTTTGGCTGCTAAGAGCTGCGAATGCAACTGCTGGCGACCGACCAATGTTCGCTTGGAAATGGATGAGTCCTTCTGGAAACACAAATACATCACCCACATTGAGTACTTTTGTAAAGAGTTTATTATCCGGGTTTGATGTAACAAACCCAACCATAAGACTTCCTTGACTGACAATCAAGATNATTTTTGTAAATAGTTTATTATCTGGGTTTGATGTGACAAAGCCAACCATAAGACTTCCTTGATCGACAACCAAGATTTCGGTGGCACGTGGGTGAGTGTGTGGTGGGTTATGTCCGTTAATTGCATAGTCAATACGGACCATTGAGATTCCAAGTGTGTTTAAACCGAGAAGGTTGTTAACATTTACGGCTGTGACAGTCGAGCCAACTGGACTAGTTACAGGTCTCGGGGTTTGAAGCCCCGTGAAAAAGAAGTCATCCGCTGTGACGAGTGCCGGGTCTTTGCAGAACTTTCCATTAANTAACACATAATTAAGAAAAAATGTTAAAAACGAGAAATCAATGAAAAATATGAATAAATATTATTAAGAATTGATCAATATATACATACCGCCATTTGCTGCAGAGTTGGTGCTGACACAAAAGTCTTGAAGAGAGCTTGGATCAGAAGCAATGGCCAATGGAAATGTTATAGCCAAAAGAGATAGAATTGCAATAAATGAAAGACTCTTCATTGTATTATATTAGTAAGGAAGGTTTTTTGTTTCTTAAGTTAGCTTTTAATGGAGAGATATGGAATTTAAGAGACATATGACCTCAATTTATATATGTGCTTAGATATTGAACTAGTCCATATAATATTTGAAATCGTAAGAAAATTATATAAATTAATGTGTTTTATAACCAAGTATGTCAATGGTGATGAAATTTAAATCACAAAATATTTGGGAAAAATTCAAAATAAAGACTTATTCATCAAGAAATGGACAATGTCGTCTATTTGACATGAGTTGTCAATTTGAATATGTTTTTTAGGTTAAGTTTTGTTTCATTGATTGTTTCTTTAGAAGTTAAGACACGACAGTATCAACTTATAAAATTTATTAATTTGATTTTTTTTTAGAATGATAACTTGTAAGAGAATGTTTCTAAGGACAAAAAATTAGGTCCGGGCAAATTTGCCAGAACTAGATCCGACCCGAAAAATATTTTTTTCCCGAATAGAGAGTAAAATCCATTACCCGAATTCCCGAAACCCGAATTTCCCGATCCGAACCAGACCCGAAGCCCCGAACGGCAACCCCTAGAAAAAATAATATTTTTTGCATTTAGTCAAAATGTGATATTAGCGTTTTCAAGTTTTCTTTTCTCTTCTTGTTTCGAGTCTAAATTGTTTTAGTTGATTTAGAGTCCAACAGTTTTTTGTCATTTTATCTCTTTTTATGTTATTATGTATATTTTGAAATAAATATCTGGTCATCATCAAGCATATTTTAATGGTAGGAGACAACCAAAGTGACAAATATGTCGTCATGTTTTTGTAAATACTATCTTAACTCTTTTAATAAGAATTATACTTAAAGTTAGTGAAATTCTACATATGTTTAATATTACTATTTTTAGTGGAAACTCCATATCATTAGTCTACTCTCTAAAAATATTCATTCACTCAGGACAGATTTAGAACATATTTTCAATGGGAGCAAAAAAATAAAAAAAAAAAAATTCTAAACAATAGGTTTATAGTTATTTTTTTAATATATATATATATATATATATATATATCAAGATTTTTAAAAAAAATTATGTATTCATTGAACATTAAATTTAAAAAAAAAATAGAAAAAACAAGAAATAATTAGTTTTGGTATGGATGCACAATTGTAATTACCTAGTAAAATACATTAAATAAAAAAATTTCATTGGTAACACATGCCCCTATTCTTGATAAGCTGCATGCACTTAACTTAGCTTTAAGTATACTAGCTAAATAATTTTTTTTTTTTTACTATCCTACAAATAAAAATATAAGAGAACAAGAATATAAGAAACTTATCATGTAACATTCATACTTTTCGAAAATATTGGAGAATGTGGACCGCATGCCGTTTTTATTCGTTTACAAGTAGAACGGTCAAATAGACTCTTATCAAATACAAAATAATTGTAAAAGAAATTTCTTACTATATAAATAACTTTGGTCCAATTTTTTTTATTTTTTACTACAAAAACGTTTAATAAAACACTAAACATAACCTACTAATAGTTGGAGATGGCCATGAATACTGTTTCTAACGTTTGGTAGCCAATCTTATTAGGTAAGTTACTAAACTCAAGGCGTGACTATAATATTAAAAAAAAATAGACCACATTTTTAAGTTAATATAATATTAATAAAAATATATAAAAAGGAAAAATATATTAAATTAAAAGTGAATGATAAAAATTCTGATCGTAATGAAAAAAAAAAGAAAGAAAGGATAGAAATGTTTATAACTTTTGATGAATCGTACTTAACCTATATAAAACCAAGCAAATAATAATATTCAATCCAAAGTCCCTCGTGGCTAGAAAACTTCATTCTTGAGCTTTGCGCTGTGGGTTGGCAATGATGTTTTAATTATTGGAGAGGCATGTTAAAAAATAAAAATTAAACGGGTATTCCTTTAATATAATATTTTTTTAAACATCTTGGGCTCTATACATATAAATATATTATATATAAAAGTTAAGAAAAATTTCATATTCTATTCAAGATTTTGTTCGACTGATTCAATTACACAACTAAAAAACAAAATCAGGGCAAATTCTGAATTGTCTAGAATTTTTGGTATCAGAAACAAAACTATTTTTTTAGTTATTTTCCTTTTTTTTTTAAATATGGCATACATATAATACAAATATTCTTACAAAAACTGGAGATCGGAGAAAATGTTACCTCCGGTTCAAGACCGGGTCCAACGATCATACTAGTTGGTGTGGTTCAAGTTTCTTAGGCTCAACATAGAATCATGTAGACATGTAGTCCTTGGATCTTCTTTTCTTCTACCCGGTAAAATGTTCTCATACTAGACGACTTGTCTAGCTAGGAAAAAATATGCTAAAAACTTGTATTGGTTGTCCCGAGCAGGACGGACATGCCTTGTCATTGTCTAAAAATTTTGGCCACTGGAAACAAAACTAAAATTTGTTGCCCATTTTCTTAAAAATTAATAATTTTGAAAAACATAGGACCTAAAATTAATAGAAATATTTTATAAAAATTTGGATCGGAGAAAATGTTCATCCGGCTCCTCTCAGGACCGAGCATGTCCCGAGTATGCCAAAATCGTGACATTTGTTTTTCTGCTAACCTGATCCTGGTGTCATGGTGAGGGTTAGGAATGTTTCAATAGATAGATCTGATTCATCTGTACTCATATATATTAAGGTAATCATTTAATTTTACACTAACCCAATGGAGACCCATTGAATTATTTTATTTTTAAGAATTAAAATCCATTAAATTTTATGGCCTATTAAGGTAATATTTTTTTTTTCTGGCCAGCTTAGTGGTTTATAACCCACTTTATCCTTTTCCACACGAGGGTTCGATACCTTACACTTGGATTTTGATGACTAGGATAAATGACCATTAGGCCAACAACTCCTATCAAGACAATCATTTAATTACACTAACCCGATGGATACCCATTTAATTATTTTGTTTTTAAGAATTAAGAAATTAATTTTGTTAATAATAAAGATGAATTTTCAGTCGATATTTTTTTTTAATAATCAAACTAAATATTTAAATAGGTGTAATAGGTATTCGTTGCTTTATTACAAAAACTAATTTATAAAAGGATGTAAGGCTATTGCCTTTTTTATTACTATTAAACTAAACACGACTTTGCTCGATTCTAAAATTATAGGGGTCTAAGGGTAAAAAACTGAGTTATGAAGAAAACATGGGGATAAAAAAAAAATGAATTCTGGGAGCCTAAAATAATAAGAAAATTGCCTGGAAATATACTAATGAAATTTTGGGGTCAAATCTCACATTTTACAAGAAATTGTCCCTAGCCTTTTTTTGTGTTTATTCAAAACTTTCCTTTTTTTTTATTGACTACATCTAAAATGATAAAGAAATTTTGGTGGACTCAAAATCAAATACAAAAATATATTATTTATCGAAGATTCGAAAACAGTTGACAAAAAAAAAAATTCAAAAGAGGAGTGAAAACACAAAAACATATAATAAAATGCATTTTTTGACTAGTATTCCGTCACAAATTAAAAAAATATATATTCGAATTTATTCAAAACAGGTAAAATCTCACTAAAAACATTATGTAACTAATCTAATACTTATAAGTGTCAATTCTCAATATCAATTCAAATATAACAAATTTATGTGTTGATACGGTCGTGTCTTATTGTCTAAAAAGCAACCAATCAAATAAGTTTTATCCAAAAATATTTTCACATTAACAAGTCACTGAAACAAAGCATACAAGTTGAATATTATATGAATTATTAAAAAAATTTATCCGTGACAAACAAGTAGGGAAACATTACATATTTGTCACTTTGATGCATATGATCATGACCAAAGTGTTATTTTTCAAAACAAATATATATTCCATAAAAGCAAATAAAAAGACAAAAATTTGGTGGAATCTAAAAGCAAGAAAGCACATTTAAATTTAAAAACGCTAAAAACACATTATGACTACATGCAAGAAAAAAATATAACTTTTTTTTCTTTGGAAACAATTTAAATTTAATAATTTTATAAGTTGACATGGTCGTGTCTTATCTTCTAACGAAACAACTAATCAAACAAAACTTAACCTAAAAACATATTCTCATTGACAACTCATCTGAAATTACAAGTATAACTTGTTAAACTAACAATATAATTTAGCCAGAATTGGCCATTTCAAACTTCAAAATCCTTCAATTTTCACTTGTGAAATAGTCTTTAGTTTGAAATTTTCCCAAATATTTTGTAATTTAAATATTACTACCATAACATAGTGGTTAGAGAAAAGATAATTTGATAACCATTTCAAATACCAAGTTCATCATTTGATTTGGACTAGTTCAACATCTTAACTCATCTATAAATTGAGATCTATCTCTCATAAGTTTCATATCTCTCCATTAAAACTTAATTCAATACACAATAAAACCTTAATTCTTCAACTAATATATGAAAATGAAGAGTCTTTCAGTTTTTGCAATTCTATCTCTTTTGGCTATAACATTTCAATTAGCCATTGCTTCGGATCCAAGCTCTCTACAAGACTTCTGTGTCAGCACCAACTCTGCAGCAAATGGCGGTATGTACATATTGATCAATTCTTAATAATATTTATTCTTATGATTCATTGATTTCTCGTTCTTAACATTTTTTTCTTAATTATGTTTTCAGTTTTTGTTAATGGAAAGTTCTGCAAAGACCCGGCAC
>OVAW01000831.1:0-11723 GCA_900406365.1 Heliophila coronopifolia | reverse complement strand
ATATCAAGGAGTGCAAAAACGACTTTAAATGTAAATTCAAGAGCGTTTTATATTCTTTGTATTTCTCATAATCTTAATATAATGTTATGTTACATAGCTAATACTTGTGGGAAAGCTAAATAATATTTGCTAATTTTTCTAAGAGGTGGGATATTTTGATAAATAATATAAAAGTACATATATCTCTGTCATTCACTTGTTGGAAAAGTTGTATTTATAGTATTAAAGAAATTAGATTTCAAATTTAGAAATTCAAAAGCTTGATTTCAAGTTGTTGAAAGTGATAATGATTCAATAAGTAGAAAATAATTAGAGAAGTAAAGCTCATCGGTGAATTTGAATTTTTGGTTAGCACTGTTATTTGATATTTAATGTTATATGTTGTTAATTTGATTAGTAAAAGTTTACAACTTAAAGATTTCGTCTATTGCTTCTTTTCCATCTCAGCCATTTAAATATACAAAGGACCTTATGAGGCGGCATGGTTAGTGAAGCCAGAAACGGGCCTTGGTTCACTTTCACAACAAATCCATCGGGTGCAGCATGTGGATAGATCTTGAGAAAATATTTATTCACTTAAAAAATATTAAGTTCACTTATATTAAATTATTTAACTTTATATAAATATATATAATGTCATTAATATGTATAATTAAATATTCTTAAAAATCGAAACATGTAGTTACTTAACTAACATTAAAGTAAACTAAAAACATAAAAAAGTACATAATTCATTGATCTTTTATATAAAATTAGTCATATATATATATATATTATTTGATTTATTGTGAGTATCAATAAGATTTATGAAAATTTTATATTGATTAGGCAAAAAGGAAATAAGAAAATTAACTTTTGTTAATTTTGGAAAAGTATTTATTGCTTTTATGAAAATCATGTTAAGTAAACATTTAATATGTTAATTATCTTGGTCTTAACCTCAAAAACACATTTACTCATAAAATATCAAAGAGTGCAAAAACGACTTTAAATGTAAATTCATGTGTTTTATATTCCTTGTAGTTCTCATAGTCTTAATCTAATGTTATGTGACAGCTAATACTTGTGGGAAAATTAAAGAAATTTTTGGAGTGATACAAAGAATTTACACAATATTTGCTAATTTTTCTAAGAGGTGGGATATTTTGATAGATAATATAAAAGTACATATACATAAATCTATGTCATTCACTTGTTTGAAAAGTCGTATTTATAGTGTTAAAGCAATTAGATTTCAAAGTTTAGAAATTCGAGAAGCTTGATTTCAAGTTGCTGAAAGTGATAATGATTCAATAAGTAGAAAATAATTAGAAGTAAAAAGCTCATTTATTAGCTACAAATGAACTTGGTGAATTTGAATTTTTGGTTACCACTTTTATTTGATATTGAATGTTCTATGTTGTTAATTTGATTGGTAAAAGTTTACAACTTAAAGATTCGTCTATTGCTTCTTTTCCATCTCAGCCATTTAAATATACGAAGGACCTTATGAGGCGGCATGGTTAGTGAAGCCGGAAATGGGTCTTGGTTCACTTTCTAAACAAGTCCATCGGGTGCAGTATGGACAGATCTTGAGAAAATATTTATTCATTTTTAAAAAATATTAGAGTTCACTTGTATAAAATTATTTAACTTTATATAAGTATATAAAATGTCATTAATATGTATAATTAAATATTCTTAAAAATCAAATACACTTAGTTACTTAACTAACATTAAAATAAACTATAAAACATCAAAAAGTGCAACATTTATTGATCCTTTATATAAAAATTAGTTATTTATCAGTTTAGTTTAAATGAGACATAAACATGACATATATTTAAATTTTGGAATTTCCATCTCGTTTCCGATCCCGAAAAATCACGTTCCAATTTTCCATTCACCCACCTTTAGAGATAACATCAAAAAATCCTTATGTTTTTTTTTCATCTAAAAAAGTTTTACCTTATGTTTATTAAAATTTAGTCTCTTTAATAATCATAAAATCTTTTTAACACCGTTAACAAAACCGTTAATGGTTAAAAACAAAATATATAAATATATAAAATCATTACCATAAATGTCTCTATTAAAAATATATCAAAATGTCAAAAACAATCTAGATTTTGCTTTTCTCAATTGCTAACATAAACATAGAACTTCACAAAATATATGAAACATACCTCAATATGTTTGGTTGTTTGAATCTGGCTCTCTTCGACTCTTAATCGGTTGTTTCTCACATCTAAACATTAGAGAAAGTCTCAAAACAATTTTGAGTTTTTTTAACGTAAAAAACGTTGTACCCTAAATCTACAATTCGGTTGTGCAAAACCCATCAATCATAAGTCGGTATGTGTATGAGTCAATCAGGTACAAGACAACGAAGTGAAGAATTTTAGAATATTTAAATTTAAAATTAAAATTTGAAAAAATCTGAAAATTTTAAAAGATTAAAAATTTAAAAAGAATACTTTTTACTGAAGATAGTAATTATTATTTATTAAAACTTTATTTAATATAGTTATTATTAAAAACTAGAATTAAATAAATTACATTTTTAAATAATATTATTTAGGTTGGTAAAAAAAGGTATTATATATTTATGAATTTTGTTTTTTTTTTTCAAATTAATTGGTATTTAAACTAAAGTATAAGTTTATTGTAAAATAAAATACGTAAAAAAATGTTTAAATATTAAATTTATTGTTAAATACATAAAATATATTCTAGTAAAATAATATCAATTTTAAATTTTTATAACCACTATAATTTTGAGTGGAGAAAGTTTTAACGATTAAATTTGAAGTTTCGCAGTGTAAAACTTTTATTTAGAAGCTTCAAAGAGATATTTGACAACTGCGTGATGACGCATTGAACGTGTCAACTTTTTTAAGTATATTTCACCTAACTAGCATTTAAACTTGAGTTGAGTGCATGTTATGGTTAATTCGACGTTATGGGATGGTTTGTTTCGTTAATATATAGGCGAAAATGGGTTTGACGGATGATTTTGAATATGAACTTCAATTTCTACTTTAGTCAAATCATTTAAACTAGATGATTTCCCGTGTGTTGCATGGGAATAACAAATTATTTTTTATCGGTGGAAAAAAATACTATTTTCATAAATTTTTTTATTACTTTTGGTCGTACGTCTTCAATTTGGTGAGTTGTACGTATAGTTTATCAAATCATTCTGGAGAGGTATATGTGTTTTTTTCTTTCATAAGAAGACAAAAAAAATATAAATTAGTATTTTTTTTTTATATGAAAAAAAACTGAAAATTACATTTTCATAACAAATAACTAATTCATAACTTCTTTTCGAAGAAAATGTTAATTCTTGATCAAAAACAAAAAAACAAAAAAAAGCCCGGTAAAAAAAAATGGAAGAAAAGGTTAATAATATTCCCATGCTTTCAGATTTATTTAAACCGAACCTTATTCTTGAGTATAGTATACGTCCTTGTTTGATATGTTTTCAGTTCACAACCCATACATGTCACGTGTTGCATGACTCAAGGGTCACTTTTGACTCATGAAAACGGTTGTTCTCCTTTCATTTCCAACCGTTAAAATAATAAAAATAAGAAATCATTATTCCATTTAATTTTAAAATAATTGTGTTAATTAAATTTATACATATCAGCAACTAACTAAGTTATTCCATCTTTGTGTTTGGGGGCAATGACACAGCTAATGAGGTACTAACCGAGGCATGTCTATTGCTAGTTGAAAACTATTTCCAAACTTCCTCCCAATCTAAGCTTGTCTTGGGCCCCTTCGAGAATTTCTAGAAAGATTCTCTTCGGAGTAAAGCCTATAAAAAAAACTAAGTTATTCCAACCTATTAAGAATATATTTTGTTTGAATTCATGTTCCTTTCAAAGTAATTCATTTTTTCGAATAATTTCAAAGTAATTCAAGATTGACTTTTGATGATTATATTAAGTTAATATAGTTTAAGAAAATTAATACAATGTAATATAATAAAAATTTTAATATAAAATATTAAGTAGCAAATGAATAAAATATATGTTTTAAATATAGTTTTAAAATGTTCAAAGAATATTATCAAATTACATAAAGCTAATTGTGATATACTAAAAAAATACTGTATAAAAAAATTAACTTTTTCTTTTTCAAACCGTTAAATGTTTATCTATAATTAACATATAATCTTAAATTAGTTAAATTGTTTTTATATATTTTAATCTATTTTACATAAACCCAATAATTCTGTTGTAGAATTTACTCTTTATAATATAATTTAAATTATGTATTTTAAGTAAATGATCGTATGTTAGATATATGTATCTTAAGAGTTACTTTCTATTTAAAAAACTAAAATAAAGAAGAAAGAAAGTATTATTTAAATATGTTGTTAGTAGGTTTTTTCAAACAAAAATTTAAGTAGGATTTATTTTATGGGTAGTAAAAGAGTAGTTAAAGATGAATAAGTAAATTTATAGAATTGTATAAATTTATATTCTTTACCTATTTTTGAGCATGGGATAAATATTTACAAATTTATTTTATATATATATGTAAATAATTAATATAATTTCTTCTCTTATCTACTAAAAGGCTGATCATTGTGGAAAACTTCCATAGCGGCTGCAAGTTCTTCATAGCTTATGTGGTGAGACCAAAACTCCAACTCCCACTCCGAATCATCAGTTTCTTCATCTTATCTTCACGAATCATCAGTTTCCTCCCCACCAAACAATCCCCACATCGAAGCATATCTACGAAGACAACACAACCGACAACTATTGTGGTGATCACGCACGGAATTAATGGTTTTTTAATTTTTATTTTGTGAAATTAAATGAAATGTACTTATTAGTTTAAAAAAATGAATATGTGAGATTGTGAGAACTTTAATTATGATAGTTGTCCAATGATATAATTATTTAAATGTAAAAAATTAAAATTGAAAATAAAAGCATGTGTGACCTTAAAAATGGAGCCATAAAGATAATGCAACACATTTTAAAAAATATGTACAACACGTGAGATATTTACCTCGTCTTTGTTTCAAACATTTCTTGAAATTTTATGTCTGCATAAAAAACATGTATATAAATAAATATGCTATAGAAAAACTTAGAAATATCATAATCTAATAAGTTTACAATAAACTCCACAGTCGCCTCTTTCAAAAACGATTTTCCTTAGATTAAACAAATCTTTCATAGTTACATGTATTTTTTACTTGCATAACCAAACAATTTTAAAATATATATTAGCAGTTAATATCATTTAAAAAAAATAGGATAAAAGAAAGAAACAAAATAGGGAAAAAATATTACCATTTCATTGGAAAGAACAAACTGAGTGAGGATTTGAAAAATTAATAAAAAGGCTTTTGAAAAAAAAAAGATTAGTGTAAAAGTCATTAAATGAGATTTATGTATTTGGGATTAGTGGAAGTAACGAATTAAATGAAAATAACGCATTCTTGTTGTTAATTGAACATTTTTTTTTTTGTCAACAACTCAACTGGCTAATTAAATCTTAATTAATCTCCTCAACTGGAGCAACTAGAGATCGAACCCCGGTCATGGTGTAAAAGCACAGAGGTTGCAACCATTATACTACTTGTCTTCCACTAATTGAACATTCTTTTATATGACCAAAAAACATTCTTGATTTGATAATTATAACTAGATTATATCCCGCACTGTGCGCGGGTTTAGTTTCGTTTTGAAATATTTTTTATTTAATTTTTAATTAGTTCATAGAATTTTATGCCTCGGTTAAATTAGTTCCTAAAATTTTGGTATATTTGTAGGACTTGTTTTTTAAACAGATTTGTTTTAATTTTTTCGTTTTTAATAAAAACAAATTATAATAATATTAAAGAGCCTAACGTTTTTTTTTAATTATTCGTAGGATTTTTTTAATAGTTATTTTTATAATATGAAAAGCCATTTAATGTACATTAAAAAATTATGTTTTGGAAGTTGTATTTTTACATTAAACTAACCTAATTAGTTTTTTTTTACTATTTTATCCTTCTAGTGCTTTTAATTTTCTAGTGACATTTTGAGTAATTGTTTACAAAATTAAGGTTTCTTTTGTAATTTTTTTCCCTTTTAATATATAGTAGATTATATAATATAATCATGTAATTGTTTTGTTTTTTATATGTTAACTAGATAGTTACTCGCACTGTGCGCGGGAATACAATTGTGAAATTTTTTTTGTATATTTATTTATTGATGATCTTGGTTCTCTTTATTTATATTTAATTTGTTTAGATAGGCAATAATAAGTACTAAAGAAAAATTAATTTTTAATGTATATATATATTAATTGTTTAAATGTTTAAATAATGTTGGTAAAAATACGGAGGTAGTAGTATATAAATTTGGAATAAAATTATATATTTTAGAAAATCTCTTTATAAACTACATTCATTGTTTGTTTTGTGGTTTTCCTTCTATGTTTGTGATTAACACTTTCAATCCCGCTTTTGATTTTACTCTTGAAATTGCTACATATAATTGTCCGTGTGAGAAAACATTCCTAGATAGGTAGAGACCAATGTTTCTTAACGTTTGACCTTGACGTTTTTTGATAGTCATAGTGAAAGCAAGAGACAATGAAAATTGTCTACGTCGCATTTTAAATGGAAGCTTTATTTCTGATGTGGTAATGACAATTTCGAGGAATCAAAACTTTGTGTCCAATTCTTTATCCTGTAATAACTCTGGTTTCTAAAACATTATTTATAAAAAATTTAGTTACAAATTAGATTTAGAAATATTTTGTATGTTTTTTCTAGAAATAGAGTTTAATTTCTTTTTATCAAAAAAAAAAAATAATAAATTCTATTTATTGGGTGTAATGGTATTTTTATGTTTTTTATAAATATTTGTATTTTTTAAATTAAAATTAAATTAATATTTTGTTATTTTTAATAAAATTTTCGTTTTATTAAAAAAATTTGGTTAAATTTACTATTTTTTGTGAATATTCTACTTCTTATATCTGAAATTAAATTTTCATATTATTTAAATTATTTTGAACTTTTTTTTTGAATTTTCAGAAAATAGAGTTATTTGGAATTTTTTGGTTATTTTTTTTAATTTATTTTGTTTAATTTTTTCTAAAAATAGATTTTTTAAATTTTGTTTACTATTTTTTTGTTGGAGTTTTAGAAAAAATTTATTTATTTATTTTTTATTCTAATTGTATCCTTAATTAGGGTTTAATGAGTTTCCTATTTTTAGTGGCATAACCCGTAATTATTTTGTTTTATAAGGTTTTTTTCCTAAAACTGCTTGTGTTTTAATAAGAAGGAGATTTAAAAGCTAAACAAGTTGCTTACAATAATTTTTTTTTAAAGATTCTGTTTGTTTTTTTCATTTTTTTAAATATTTGCATTTTATTTCTCAACCAACTGTATTTGAACCAAAATTATTTCACTAAATGATTAAATTATCTAAACAAAATCAACTTTTTTTTAAAGTGATAGTAGTAGATTAAATTGTTAGTATTGCTGACAATTGAAAAAATTGTTAGTCTTAACTTTTTTTTAATAATTTGTTGAAAAACCTATTAATTATTTTTTTATTTAAAAATAGATAAATTTAGTCCGAAAGAGTACTAAAAGTTTTGTTCAAAATAATATTGTTTTCCTAATTTGACGTTTAACTTTTCATTTTTTCCGAAAATTTAAAATAATAATTAAATTTTTTAGCTGTATAGTTATTTATTTTAATATTGTATTATTAATAAAATAATATTTTATGTAATTAATAATTATTTTACATATTCTATGATTTAATATTATATTAATGATTGAATGACTAAAATATAGGACGACCAAAAAATTTTTCTAGAATAATAATTATAACGATGGCAAATGATGTAATATTATATATAGTTAAGATTTTTTTTAAAATTGGTTTTTGTTTTACTATATATTAGATCACGGCTTGGACAAAACTACTGTCTGCATTCCTCCAATAATAGTGGCGAGTTGGACACAAGGACAGACCGTCTTTCTAGATATGGCCGTACTACCATTAAAAATTTGACACATAATACAATTTATTTACTAAATTTTCACGTGCCCCGTACCAGATTTTTAAAGGACAAGAAAAGTGAACAAAAGTTACGTGAGTCTTTATATTTTGTCTTTTGGGAACATTCTAAAAAAAATAAAAATAAATGAAAACTCATATATCGATGGTAAAAAAAATAAGAGTTGAAAGGGACAAATCTAACTCACAGATTTATTTTTATTTTTATTTATAGAAATAGAAAATATTATATTTTCCTTTTTTTTCCTCATCTCTTTTTTTAATAAATAAGCAAATCTTTAATTTGGAGGAAAAGAAAAACACAAATATGCATAATAATTGAAAATTTCCTTTTTTTTCCAATGACAAATAAGTAACAAATTTCATTTTAGTTTTTAAAATTATTTATATAAACACTCACCGCAAATAGTTTTAAATTGTCGAGAATAAAATTTTTTCATTTATTTTATTTTAGTTTTAAAAATATCTAAAAATTAGGAGCTACGTCAAATTTGGAAGTATATAAAAATTTATGTCATTATATCTTTATTTTAATTTTGTTAAATTGATTTTAGAAGTTGTATTGTTCTTAAAAATATTGGTTTTTGTTTAAATATTTTTTTTGTAACACCATTGTTACACCAATGATTTTTTTTCAACAAATTTGATTCTTGTTTTATAATATTTTAATTATTTCTGTCCCCAATGAAAAAATGGTCTACATCCGTCCTTGGTTGGACATATTTGTTCTTCTTCTTCATCATCTGGTTTCTCAACAAATCTCCATTACTCATCTGAGTTTCGTGAGAATAATTACAGAGGAGGAAGTAGTAATGCTGCTACGCATCTCGTTTCTCAGACATCAAAGATTAATAGTTCTTGGTGTCTTGATTCACTCTGGGAGGTGTTCAACAGGCGTCAACAGTGTTCAATTTAAAAACAGTTTTCAATTTTTTTTTAAAAAACATGAAAATACAGAATCAAATAGAAAGAAAAAATTTGAGAGTACCGTTAAAGCTGAATTGGAAATTGTTCCAAGCAAGAGATCACTCCAGTTAGACAGTAAAGGATCTTCGTCGGCAATCAAGTTATCAGCCCAATCTTGCCAATCATTTTGTCTTTGAATGTCATCAAACGCTGCAACAAAGCAACCGTCCTGAATGGTTGTGTGGTTTTCAGGGAAATCAGAAAACTTATCGGCAGTGAATCATGACAACAAGAACTATTATTGCTTGATGTTGGAGATCGATCTCAGATTACTTGTGATGGCGATTCAATAAGCGAAAATAAAATAAGACAGAAGACAAACGATTACGTGGTTTGATCGATGTGATCTTGGTCCAATGCCGCACTAACAAATCTACCGATAACTTTTAGGGTTACAAGTACATAGGTTTATATAGAGTTTACATCTCAAGCCCAAAACTAGCCCATCAAGAATAAAGCCCAAAATTTTCGTGAAGCCCAAAACCGGCACCACCCCCTTGACCCCTGCTCGGTGATGGGTTAGCGAGAACACCACCGAGGAGCTCGCGCCCTCGGACTTTTGCAAGCGAGGCGCACAAGTGGTTCCTTGCAAATCAGACTCCACATCTCAACACCTGATGCCTGAAAAACGAGATGCGTAGCAGCATTACTACTTCCTCCTCTGTAATGATTCTCATGAGACTCAGATGAGTAATGGAGATTGGTCGAAACCAGATGATGATGAAGAAGAACAAATATGTCCAACTGCGTCAAAATTATTGGAGGAAAGCAGATGATAGTTTTGTCCAAGCGGCGGCCTCGACATTATCATAATTTAGTATGCACATTAAATATTTCAAAATTAACAGCAATTACTTTTATAAATTAATTTTATTGTGTGTAAAATTGAGGGGTCTTAATAAATATAAGTGAATGCCAATAAATGGTCTAATGGAAATTTATTAACGTGTGCACTACTCCAATCAATTACAGTTTATTGGTTTTAATAATTTTCGTTAAGTTATACTTATTAATACAACCTTACAATTTATTGCTCCACCTTTATATTCTCTTTCTTGAGTATACCCCCACTTCCATATCCAGCCTATTTTATTAAAGAAATAGTTGAAAAACCAAAAAACACATGTATACATTAATAATATCTGTTCGATATAATTTACTATTTTCCTTTTTTTGTTGATTTTAGCATTTAATGCATGGAATTCGTATTAATAGAATAAAAACTTCACATTTATATAAAAGAATTTTTCTAGGGGTGTGATTGGAAAGATGTTTAAATGGCATTTGTAACTTTCTACAGTGGACCACAATTCAATCATATTTTTTTTTAAAACGTTCACACGTCTGAGTCATTAATAAATAACTATTATTCAACGCTTTACCTCTCCCCTAAAAATTAGAGTGGTGAACAAAATAATTTTTATTTATTTTTATGTTACGTAGAATCTATTTTTAGAAAATAGATAAAAATTAATTAAAACCTATTTAATTTAAAAAAAAACACGTTTAACAATAATAATAAAGCAACTAACTATTAAAAAAAATAGAACTGGTAAAAAAATACAATTATTTTAAATTAATAGAGTCCAATTTAAAAAAAAAATATATAAATAATTATCCCTAATTTTATTAACAAAATTTGACTAAAAAATACAAAATTTTAAACACAACTACTAATGTAAATGTTTTAAATACATAATATCTAAAAAAACATAATATCTAAAAAAATTTTAAAAAATCTTTACAAACTTCTAAAATAAATAAATAAATACTTTTTTTTTATAAATTTGATATTATGTTCAATATTATATATGGAAAACTCGTAAATAGATTATTTTAAATTATTTTTGTTTCAATATTTTAAATAGTCATTAGGTGTTATAAATATTATTTTCAAATGTTTTAAACTATTTGTTTAATAAAAATTAATTAATATTTTGAATTTTTAATCTATTGTTTTTTCTACGATCATCGCTAACGCTCTCTGTTCACCGCTCACCGCTAACGCTCTCTGTTCACCGCTCACGGCTAACGCTCTCCGCTCCCGCTCACGGCTAACGCTCTCCGCTCCCGCTCACCGTTAACGCTCCCCGATCCCCGATCCCCGCTCCCGCTCCACCACTCTTCCAATCACGCTCTTAGTTTATTTAGAGATGTCAAATGTATGGGCGGGCTACCTGTCCGTAATTTCTAGAAGGTCGAAATTATAACATGGATCTACTCTGTTGTGTCTTTAACATAGATTTTTTTTTTTGACATAGATCTTTCTTGTTCCGATGATGGAATGTAAGTAACAATGGAACCATGACAGCTGCTAGTATATAATAAAACAAGATTAATGGTAGCTTAGTGGGATCTTCATGCTTTCTATGAATAACTAAATGGCTTTTTCAGTACCTATGACTTTTTTTTCACTAATGCCCGAAATTCCATGGCTACCAGGCCGAACCTCGCTTGAAACAAAACGTCCGTTTTAGGCATCAATTTCGTTATACATTTTATGGGGCATCATATCAATTTAAAAATATTTTTAATATTTATAATAGTAAAAAAATGTAAGATAGATTCTGCATTTTAGTTTTGCTAAAGAAAAATTTACATGTTTTTAGGTAAATTTTGACGCATATTACCCGTTTTCCCATATTTTTTTATATAGTAATAAATTTCAATTAGTTATATATATATATATATATATATATATAAATAAATATATAT
>OVAW01000830.1:0-10766 GCA_900406365.1 Heliophila coronopifolia | reverse complement strand
TTTTTGGTATCCACATTGAAGTTTTTAAGCAAAATTTTCTACTAAATCATCATAGGTTAATTTCTCAAAACTTTCATTATCTTATATTGGAGAACAACATTTTTTGGTTTTTCAACTAAAAATTATGAAAAACATCTTTTGTAATTTTATGAACTTTTCGAGTTTTTTTTTCTTTTAATATTTTTAGTATCCACATCCAATTTATTTTGGAGCAAAATTTTCTACCGAATAACCATTGTTGATTTTATCCAAAGTTTAATTATATTGGATTGGAGAAGATTTTTGTGGTTTTTCAACTAAACAATTTATGAAAAAAACACAATTTTGTGATTTTATGAACTCTTATATTTTTTTTTTGATGTTTTTCACATTTACATTGAGAAGCCATAATTTAAAATATGATAGAACAATGAAACATGGATAATTAGACTCTGATTATTTAAGCAAAAAAAAAAAAAATTGGTAGAAATAGCTTTTAATTGAGTTTTCTTTGAATTTGTAATTTGACAAATTATTCTACCTAAAAATAACTAAAAACTATACGAAACAATTATGAATAAATTATATATTTACAAAGTGAACATGAAATTATCTTAAAGTTATGACTAATGATTTTTTTTTATGAAAACTCTTGTTGTTTGAAATAAATATTGAAATGCTGGATTTTTTTTCCAGAGAGAATAGATTAATTTGAAGATTTTTAGGCTTTGTAACATTTTATATCTATAATGAAAATAAAAAAATTATTAGGTTTTCTACTTAACTTCGTATTTCTTTCCATCATCTTCCTCTTTTATTTTCCTTCCTTTCCAAATCAATAAATACTTCTAAAACCAATTATATTCTTTTCCAAAATTATCGTTAATACACACATAATTTACTTATTTAATTTATTTCTTTCCGTTTTATATGTAAACTCAAAAAAAAATTTAAATTTTATTAATATTCACAAATCAATAACATTTTAAATATAAATATAACATTAGTATTTTTTTACCTGGATTATTTTTATACTAAACATATTACTATATACTAAAAAATAAGTGTTTTAAATATTACAGACCATGTTCGACTACTTCAGTTAAACGCCCAAAAAGACCCTATGAATCTACATACTTCTTCATGCTCTGGCCCAACTTGTCTTCATTCATGCTTTGTTTTTTGTCATGTTTAGAGTTTTTTTTGCCTTCTTCCTCGCACAATTTCTACAGAGAACTTATAAAAACGAAACATATTTTGCCTAAATTTCAGTAATATAAATCAGGATATCATGAACTTTAAACTTCTTTTCTTTTTTAACCACATTTAACTTTTATAACAATTAGTAAAACTAACTATCTGATATTTGATTGGGACATGAATATGAATATTGATTATAACCTCAAAATTTTAAATATTTAATATACAAATTCAAATAACCCGTAAGTTAAATTATTCCATAAACTACAACAAAACCTGACATAGATTTTAATAAAAAATTATGATTTTTCATAAATTTTAGAACCAATCATAGATCATCGGGATAAATATAAATGTATTCTAATTAGTAATTACTATGTCAAAACTGGAATAGTATCTGAATTTTGGATATAAATAAACTGTGGGTGCTAGTAATAAATTCNTCAAGAAGGTTTTGGCATGGCAAAACATAATTAAAAAAAAATGTAACACTAGATTTGGTTAACTCATGGTTTGTAGAATAAAAATAAAAGAGGACAAAACCATAAGTTAATTTATAATATAATAAAATATTAAAAAAAATAAAAAGTAGTAGAAAACAAGTAGCCTTTAGTCATTAGGTTTTCACCTATGTTCTTTCTATATCCTATCTTGGATTCGAACTTTGTTTTTTCTGATTGAGAAAAACCTAAATAACATTAAATTAGTCATTAGGACGAATGAAAAAAAGTAAATGACAAAGTATTGCAACACCTGTTTTGGTAGAAATTATATAAAACTTGTTTTGCTAGAAATTATATTTTGTTAAGGAACAAAAGAATAACTAAGTGGGACGTGACTTTATGATTTTCGAATAATTAAATCTTAATTTTTTTTTTCAAAATTAAATCATAATTTAGTTCTTCAAACATTTACAATTTTATATTAAGTCTTAGTATTACAATTTTTTATTTCCGCATAATTGGACGAATGGGTTAAATAAAACTTTTTTTACATTTTTAAGAAATTAAGAATAATTTCCTAACTTATATAGCATATTAGCAATTACAAAATCAATGTTTCCCTTTCATATATATTATTATGTTTCTATACATATTGTCTTTGAATTCTCAGTATCATTTTTTTTCTTCTCCCTAAATTCAATATTTACGACACTCAAAACTAACAAAATATTAAAACTTTGTTACAATTATTTTGTAAGTTATTTTTTGGTTATAATAAATTAATTTATAGTTAATTGATTATTATGATAATAACTTCCCACTAAATTAGTTGGCCAAATTATGTGATCCATCATTTTTCCATTAACTCTAATTAAGTCTTCATTATAAATAGTCTCTTTGATGGTTTGAGACATTAAGCATGAAAACTTTAAACGAAAAAGTTTCAGAAAAACCTTTGGGTCCCAAAAAAATCCAAACAATTCGGAGAACGTACACCATCTTGTTCGTGAGGTCGTGTTTTGGAAATCTAAAGGTATACCGCCGACGTTCAACAACGATAACTGGAGGTTAGTTTTCTATTTATTTCCGCATTTAGTTTTTAGATATTGTTTCATATTGTTTAGAAACATGTTGAGGATGAACTTTTATGTTAAATTTAGATATGCTAATATTTAAAGTTGTTACATTTGGTATCAGAGCCAGGTTAAATATTTGTCTCGATATATTTTGATTGCGGTTTCCTTTGAATTTTCAGTTTAGCAAATATAAAATTAATTGTTGTTTTTCATTACTAAATAAATTTTAAACAGTTTAGATTTTTGTTTTGATAATGGAGGAATTCTCTTTGTGGGAAGAGATCCATAAAATTTGGGTCCAATTCGGGTCCAAAACAATCCAAACACATTCGGAGAACGTACATCATCTGGTTTGTGAGGCCGTGTTTTGGAAATCTAAAGGTATACCGTTGAAGATTAACAATGATGGCTAGAGGTTAGTTTTCTATTTATTTCCACATTTAGTTTTCAGATATTGTTTCATATTGTTTAGAAATATGCTTAGGATGAACTTTTATGTTAAATTTAGATATGCTAATATTTAAAGTTTTTACATTTGGTATCAGAGCTAGATTAAATCTTTGTCTCGATATATGTTGATTGCGGTTTCCTTTAAATTTTTAGTTTAGCAAATATAAAATTAATTGTTGTTTTTATTAATAAATAGATTTTAAACAATATGGATTTTTGTTTTGATAATGGAGGAATTCTCTTCGTGGGAAGAGATCCATAAAATTTGGGTCTAATATAGCATGAAACCGCTGGACGCCAGTGGTTATCTATTGTTGCTGACGATCGATCTCTTCGAAACGAAAATTTTACGTTTTTGTTATTTCCTTTATGGTGGCTGATTCCTAGTGTTGCCAAAAACTCTTTCGATTAGGGCAACAAATTAAAGTTTTGAGATTGATGGGTCCAATAATAATGATTTGTTTTAAATCCATTATCAAAATGTTTTATACCATGAATTTAATTTATTTTAAATATTTAATAATTTTATTCCTTTAATTGTCAGAATAATGTTTTAAAAAAAATCCAGATTTGTTTGTTAAAATTTAATTTGCGAAAATCCATTAAGTTAATTTGCAAAATTCATATCTTTTGAAAAAAAAAGATTTCCAAAAGCTATTCTTTAGCATTTTTCATTAAATACATGTATTTTGTGTAGTTTTATTTATATTTTATATGTATAAATTTAGTTATGGAGTTGTGCATATTTATGTATTGAATAGCTTGATTTCCTCTTTCTGGTAGTTATTGTTATAATAACAATATTTTAGTTAACCATGTATATTAGATGGTGATAAATTTATTTTTTGTATATATATTCCATAAAGCAAAAAAAATTGTTAAGAAAATATATATGTAAATTAAGTATTAATATATATTGTTGGAGATTTATCTCCTTTAAATCTCAAGTCAATTTAGACGTATAAATAATATTTTATATATTATTTATAATTTACGTGACTTGAATATATGGTTGTTACATTCATATATTTCAGTTATATATAGCAAAAGTGATAATCAATCAAGTGATTATCATATAAACAGTTATATATTGTTTTTTATTTACTAGAAATCAAATTAAGTTGTATGCAAAATATCGAATGCAATTTATATAATTTTATCTAATTAGAATTTAGCCACAACAACTTTAATTAAATCATAATGTAGTTATATATTTAGTATAATGGTTGCATTTGGAAATAGACATTTTTGTAAATAATTTATAGTTAGTATAATAAATTTATCCCACGGGAATTTTATTATACTTGTATGATTATTTAGGATAAAGTATCAAATTAATTTTTTAATCTACCCACATGAATTGTGAAATTTAATTTGATAGTTTTATCATATAAGTTATTGTGAATCAACTAGAAATAAAATTTTAGTCCACAAACAAATTTTATGTCTCTGGTTCATAATTTTAAAGCATATTTTTCATTAATAAAAACATAATTTTTTTTGGGTATAGTTTAGTGATAATAGTGAATGTGAGCAAATCGTTTGCATACTTAAGAAATCTATATATAGCCTGAAACAAGTTTTTCAATCTTTGGTATTTGAAATTTCATTGATATTATCACTTCATTCAGTTTTGAAGAAAATGTCATGAATAAAAGCATATACCAGAAAGTTAGTGGGAGCATTATTTGTTTCTTGATACTATATGTTGATAATATGGGTATAGACCATTTTAGACCGAAGATAACATGTTTATGTCTGGACGAATTGTAGAGTTGAAGGTTGTTGTTTACTCTGATTAAGATTTTGTTGGTTTCGTTGATTCTCGTAAATCAATATCTGGTTACATTTTTATGTTCGCCAACAAGGTTATTGATGGAGAAGCGCAAAATAGTAATAGACTGTTACATCCACTATTAAAGTCGAGTTCATTTCAGTTTTTGAGATAACCTCACATGGTGTATGATTTAAGAGACCCATTGTTTGGCTTAGAATTGTTGTTTCAATGTCTAAGCCATTAAGAAATTTATGAAAATTAAGTTGCGGTGTTTATGACTAAGAATATAGACCGGTAGTCGATGTAAATACATCGGCATAAAATTTTAGTTATAATAAAATGTGTTAAAGAAGAAAATGTGGTCATTTAACACATCTGCACTAAATTGATAATTGATGATCCTTGACTAAAGGCATGCCAACTTTGTAAATTAAGGATCATATAGAAAGAAAGAGATTTTGTTCTTTTATATGATTATCGTTATATTAGCAATATTATGAAACTTTATTTAAGGATATGTTCCCATATTGGTTATTTTGTGCACAACTTGATTATTGAGAAATATCATTAAAGTTCGGACCTAAAATAAACATAAGATTTACTCATAAAGAATAAAGAATGAGGTTTAAAGAGACATAGTCTATGTAATACATAGAAGATATTACTCGATTTTAGACGACCTATCGCTATGATTCATACATTTTGTTTCCTACTATATTATAATGGAATCGATGAGTCAAGTGGGTTAATGTAAGTTATTTTTGGTTAAATCAATTAATTTATAATTAATGGATTATTATGATAATATTTCCCGCTAAATTAGTTGGCCAAATTATGTTATCCATCATCTTTCCATTAACCCTAACTAAGTCTTCATTATAAATAGTCTCTTTGATGGTTTGAGACATTAAGGATAAAAAACGTTAAACGAAAAAGTTTCAGAAAAACCTTTGGGTCCCAAAACAATCCAAGCACATTCGGAAAACGTACACCATCTTGTTCGTGAGGTCATGTTTTAGAAATCTAAAAGTTTAGCGCTGACGATCAACATCGATGGTTGGAGGTTAGTATTCTATTTATTTCCGCATTTAGTTTTCAGATATTGTTTCATATTGTTTAGAAACATGCTTAGGTTGAATTTTTATGTTAATTTAGATTTTTTTAATATTTAAAATTCTTACATTTGGTATCAGAGCCAGGTTAAATCTCTGTCTCGATAAATTATATTTAATTTAATCATTGAATGTCCATATTTAGATTGACAAATACATCCTTCTAGTGTTTATTATTAAGCAATGGCAAAAGATGTAATATTATACATAATTATGGTTTTTTAAAAAGCTGGCTTTTGTTTTAATGTGTAGTAGATAAGTGGAAATTACTGAGTGTCCTTTGATCTAGTGGTTTGAGGCCATTAGCATGACTTTGGTATCGTGAGTTTGATTCTCCGCCTCGGCGATGAGGTTTTTCTTTAGTGGGATTTAGACTAATGGGTCGGCTTTTTGTGGTCTTGACAAAAAAAACGGAAATTTTAGTATGGATTTAAATTTATATATTTTTTTATTTTGCCGGCTAGTTCAAATGGTTTTAAAATCACTTTTATCATACCTTGTATGAGGTTCAAGCCCCATAGGGATTAGTGACATGAAGAGTTAATGGCCATTAAACCAAACTGCTATGTCAAATTATAATTAGTTTAATAAAATCAAAATCATGTTTTATAAACACCTATGAGTATTGATGTAAGCTTTGGTAAGGCAAAGCTTATGGGTTGTAGAATAGATTGGTTTCAAGGCTGGCAGCGAGGGCTTTCTCTTTGAATTCAGTGGATAGAGTGGTTAAGGTGATGTGGATTGAACTGCACCACACGAGTGATGGTAGGCTCGTGATAAGAAACAAAGTTTCTTAAAGCTCAGGAGACACACTAAACAAAAGCTAGAAGAAGAAGACAAAGGTTGCAGCTGCAAGCTTTTCTCAAAAGTTTTTTATTAGGTTAAAATCAAAGGTGTCCAATACAAAAAGGAATGAAGGGGGCTTATAAAGACTCCTCTCCACATCCTAATACATATAAAAATGGAAGTAGAATAATGAAAATTAAAGATAAAACGTTCTTGCAAAAGAAAAGAAAAAATAGAGCCGTTGGAATGTGAACACATCCGGTAAAGGAAACTTTGATTTTTGTGTATCTCAAAGCAATCTGGCTCGAAAAGAGAATATGAGAGACTCTCTCTCAACCAAAGTCTTCAATTTCGTGGCTTCCAAGGTGGTTCATTAAGATGGCAAAAAACACGTCCTCTCTTTATCTTGATGGTTTTGACTCCAAATGGTTGAGGTGTATTATCATATTCTTTTTGATCAACTAACCCAAATCTGATTTGTAATGTATCTTTGGCCAATATATCAACATCATCTAGCTCCCTTTGAGGTTGATTTAACTGGACCACATCCTTCAATATCTCCACTAGGTGTTTAGCACTTGGTACGGTGTCCTCATCATACCCTCCTCCTTGACTGAGTTTTGTCCTCAAAACGTATTGATCTGCATAGAAACAAAGTAAGTTAGTATCTTAATAAAATTGTGGGCTTAGCATCTTACCTTTATGATCAATTAACCCAAATCTGATTTGTAAAGTATCTCTGGCCAATATATCCACATCATCTAGCTCCCTTTGAGGTTAAATTAACTAGACCACATCCTTCAATATCTCCACTATGTGGTTAGCACTTGGTGCGATGTCCTCATTATACCCTCCTCCTTGACTGAGTTTTGTCCTCAAAACTGATTGATCTGCATGGAAACAAAGTAAGTTAGTATCTTAATAAAATTGTGGGCTTAGCATCTTACCTTTTGTTTTGAATTTGTCTTGTTGATAAAGTATTGGCGCTTCCTTGATTAGCATGGAATAAATAAACCCTTGTCTTTTATTGTGAATGGTGATGGGTGTGCTTTTACTTGAACTTTTACTTCATCCACATGTTCTTTTGGCTTTCCTAAACCTGTTTTGGATGGCTTTGACGAAACCAAGTGTGGTAAGACAGTCATTGAACGATTTTGAATATCCTTTTGATAGAAAAGACTTATCTTGCTATTGAATTTCTCTTTGGCTTTTGCTTGCATCGCATGCACCTCTGCTTGGTCCAATGGTGCTAATATGAATTTGCGGTTGTCGTGATGAAGCATGTACTGATTGGTGCGGCCATTGTGAGATACTTCTCGACCATATTGCCATGGTCTTCCCAACAATAGGTGGCCAACTTGCATTGGGGCAACATCACAAGTGATTTGATCTTTGTATTGGCCAATGGTGAAAGGAACTTTAACTTGTTTGGAAACCTTAAGTTCTTTATCATCATTGAGCCATTTCAGCTTGTATGGTCGTGGATAATTAGTGGTTTTTAGTCCTAGGTTCTCAACCATCAAAGCACTCGCAATATTAGTACATGAACCACTATTTACTATTAGATGACATACCTTGTCCTTCACGTGACATCTTGTATGAAATAGGTTTTCTCGTTGTGCAGAATCTTCAGCTGATTGTTGGATGTTTAAGGCTCTTAAAATCACTAGAGACTCCCCGTTATCAGCGTACACAATGCACTCTTCTAGTACTTCCGATTCTGCTTCATCTTGGGACTCACAATCTCCGGAATCCGTGAGGATCTTAACTCTCTTGTTTGGACATTCTTTTGCAATGTGACCTCAACCTCTACATTTATAACAAGTAATATCACGAGAATGTTGAGGGTTAAAAGACTGACCAGATTCAAGATGTGTGTCTTTGACATTCTCAACCAATTTGCTCTTGTATCTAGTGTCAATGGAAACAGCTTTGTCTTTCTCTAAGGGCTTATTTGCTTCTGGTTCCCAAGTGGTTTGAGATCGGTTTCTGATGCTATTGGTAGCTTTCCTCTTGATTTTTTGTTCAATTTGGACAGAAAGATGTAAAAGCTCTTGCAAGTCATGGTACGGTTGTCTTTCCACCTTGCGACCAATTCTGTCTTGTAGGCCATCTAAGAATTGAGCCATGAGTGTCTCCATTGAATCGTCGTTCTCACGTCTATTAATGAGGTGCTCAAATTCCTCATAGTACTCTTCCATTGATTTACTTCCTTGAGTTAACCTGCGAAAACGTTTTTGCAAATCACGGTGAAAATGTGGAGGGACATACCTTTTTCTCATCAAGATTTTCATGGATGACCAAGTGGTGATCTGAGGCTCATGGTGTCTTCTCCTTTCGGACATGTCTCTGTCCCACCAAGTTAGAGCATGATCAGTTAGGTGTGATGATGCAAATGTGACTTTCTTTGACTCAGTGTATGAATAACATTCAAAGACATGGTCTAGTCTATGCTCCCAATCTAGATATGCTTATGGATTTACTTTTCCTGCAAAAGTGGGAACATTAATCTTGGGGTCATGTTTCTTTTGGCGGCCAGGAGGTAGTGGGTGGTCTTCAAACTCTTCCTCAATGTATCTCCTTGGTGTTCTCCGCCTCTGGTTTCTTGGAGGATTTGGGGGTTCTTGTTCATCATCTTCATCAATTGATTCTTCTGTTTGGTCTCTACGAATTGGTGCAGCACCAAGTCCACCAACATTTTGGGTTGGCTGAAGCCTAGCTGGGCCTTTCATTTTGATTCATGCTATCTTCTACGGACTGCAGCTTCAATTGAATATTTGTTAACACTTCCATCATGACTGCGTTAGGATCAACTCTGCCATAGTTTTCTAGTTTATCTAGGATTCACCTTTTGCAAAACAAAACAAGTAGAGAAATCAATTTCCTATTGATTAAAAAGAAAAAAAATTAAGAAAATGAGACAACAATCAAATCAGAATAAAAATAAGAAAAATTTGATTTTATTTTGGTTGGATTTTCTAGGTGTTATAAACGACAATAACAAAGGCTCTAGAGATTTTTATGGTTTTAATAGGTTTTGAAAGAAGATAAACATAACAGAAAGCAAAAGCATTTTTTTTTTGTTTTCAGAAAAAGAAATCGAAGAACAAACAAATCTTTTTATTTAAGGTTGAATAGAAACAATAAAAAAAAACAGATAAAATCACATAAAATAGAATTAACCGAAGTAGGATAGAAACAACCTGGTGGAGGAACTTAGGCTCTGATACCAAAATGATGTAAGCTTTGGTATTGTAAAGCTTATGGGTTGTAGAATGGATTGGTTTCAAGGCTAGTAGCGTGGGCTTTCTCCTTGAATCCGATGGATACAGTAGTGAGGGTGATGTGGATTGAAGTGCACCACACGAGTGATGGGAGGCTCGTGATAAGAAACAAATGTTCTTATAGCTCAAGAGACACACTCAACAAAAAAGCTAGAAGAAGAAGACAAAGGTTGCAACTGCAAGCTTTTCTCAAAAGTTCTTTTTTAGGTTAAAATCAAAGGTGCCCAATACAAAAAAAAAAAAAATGAAAGAGCTTATAAAGACTCTTCTCCACGTCCTAATACATATAAAGATGGAAATAGAATAATGAAAATTAAAGATAAAAAGTTTTTGCAAAAGAAAGGTAAAAATAGAGCCGTTGGAATGTGAACACATCCGGTAAAAGAAACTTTTGATTTTTGTGTATCTCCAAGAAATCTGGTTGGAAAAGAGAATATGAGAGAGACTCTCTCAAACAAAGTCTTCAATTTCATGGCTTCCAAGGTGGTTCATTAACATGGGAAAAACACGTCCTCTCTTTATCTTGATGGTTTTGACTCCAAATGGTTGAGGTGTATTATCATATTCTTTATGATCAATTAACCCAAATCTGATTTGTAACGTATCTCTGGCCAATATATTGTTGGGGATCGATCTCAGATCCTTTGTGATGCTATGAA
>OVAW01000829.1:0-10828 GCA_900406365.1 Heliophila coronopifolia | reverse complement strand
AGAACTAAGTTGAAGTAACGGAAACCGTTGATCGTGAATCTCATTCCTCCTCTTTTCCGGCATGGCACTCTTGTAATTTAAAAGAATAAGATGAGGTTAGTTTCGTCATTTTATAAATTTTCAATACAAAGTTGGAAAACGCGTTGTTGAAAGGACATTTTCGTCTTTGTTTAGAAAATAAGATCTTCTAGATTTAGTAAATAGCTATGTACTTACTCGCGCTAAAAATAAAGACATTAACTTTGTAACCACATCCCGATACTTCTAAAAGTTTATAGTTAGTACCCCAAAGTTCTATATGTTTTAATTAACCCAATAACTCGTTTTAGATTCACCCCAATGTTTGTAAAATGTTAAGTTTAATACCTAAAAATTTAACTGTGCCAGAATTAACCCAGTTGTCCAGCATCCAGATGTAAGACACCAAGACTTCTCAACTGCACCTTATGCTTCTAAAATGTTAATTTTAGTACCCTAAACTTTATTTTATGCTGGATTAACCCAGTCGTTCGTAATTAGACTTTAGCTTCTCAACCTAACCCCGTAACTTCTACAATATTACGTTCACAACCACAAGGTTTTATATATAAACACATTAACCCCAAATGCTCATTTTTCAGTAATGATTGTGATTTCTTACCGGCGAAAAGAGACGGGGACAATTCCGGCACGATACTCAGCTATTTTAAGGAACATAGGCATAGCGAGATCGAAGTGAGGCCTAGGAGGGTTACACCAGCCACCATTGTCACTAGGCTGAGCGAAGTTAGGAGGACAAAAGTTGGTCGCGGTGACGAAGATTGAAGGGCTACCTGAGTGACACCATCTTGGATCACTCGCGCATTTTAGCTCGAAACAAGCGCCGCAACTGTAACCGTTGTTGAACAGAGCCGTGCTTAGAGCTGCGGTGTTTACACCGTAGCCTTGGCTGTATAAGTTTCCGTAACCACAAGCACCTCCTGGTTTGAATTTTAACCAAAAACAGAGCAAAATATGTATTAAAGTTGAGAATTAAATTTATTCATTTTGGCCATGCCACAACTTTATCAAATAAATTTCTGATCCAAAATATTTTATTCTAATATCCAAATATATAAAAAAATAACAGTTTTTTATCTCTAAATTTTTAAGTAATCATTTTTCCGATAAAAAATATATTTTGACTTTTAATTCTTAAAGTTTCGGTTAAAAAACATAAAATCCTGAAATGCACATATAACCTTTTGTGGTCCAATTTTTAAATAAAAGTAAAACAATTCTATCATATTTAGACCATATTTTAAAAATATTTTTTTTTCAGAAAATAAAATTTCAGGGCTGTAGTGACGGGCATAGAGGCGGCGGATAGGCATGCGCCCCTCTAAACCTGGATTTTTTTTTCTATGTAAAATTTTACTATGCCACTCAAATTTTTTTGCCCCTAAAATTTTGTCCTGGATTCGTAAACCAGATATGTATTGGAACCTTTGCCTATATGTGGTAGTTTGGTTTCGCAAGGATGAACAAAAAGATAGCAATTTAAGTTTCGTTGGTATCAAAAGTTAAAATCTTTGGAGGTAAAATGAGTAGTAAAAAATCAAGAAGCTACAAAATTTTAACATCTTATAAAACTGTTATTTTGATAATGTGCTAAAAAAAAGGGGAAGTTTAAGGGTCTAAATTGATAAGAAAATGTAATTTGTGTAGCNCTAAATTGATAAGAAAATGTAATTTGTGTAGCTTTGAAGGAAAGAGAAGATACCCATAGTGCCAGAAGCATCAGCGCCACCATAGAAGGTAGCATGAGCAGTTTCCCAACCACCACCATTGTAAACACCTGGGATTCTTGCTTCTGAGATTGACGTCAAATTCACAAGAATTGTAATAAGAAATAAAACCAAACTCAACATTGTCCTTGTGAGAGAGAAAGACTGAGAAAATAGAGAGAGATTTTGGGAGGAAGAAGAAGATTATTTGAGTGTTTCATTTGTGTGTATGGAAGAGAATGGAGGTGTATATATAAATAAGTAAATATAAAATATTTATTTTCTTGCTAGTAATATTATCTTTATAGTTTACAAAATGTTTATATTATACTCTCTCCTCTCTCCGTATTTTATTAAATATTATTTTAGAAAAAAAAATTTGTAAATAAATAATTGTCAAAAAATAGTATAAAATCAAAATATAAACAACTAATGACATGTTAAAATTGTTAATAATGAGTACTAAAGAGAAATAGTAAAATAGTCAAAAATAATTCATTTTAAATATGATGCAAATGTATAAAACAACGCTTAGTAAAATACGGACGGAGTTAAAATTTACCTTGCATTTTTTTCTGTTAAGATTTTAAACTATATAGTATTTATTGACTATAGTGTTTCACACCATTCATAAATTTTAGTATACATACAACAAAATTTAAAGAAATCCACTATATATTAACTACAAAACATTTATTAATAAATTGTACACTATCCAGAAAAAAGTTAGAACATTTTATCCTAAATAACTTAACTAGTTTCATCAGCTGCAACTGCTTTTTTTAAATTCTGGTGGAAAAAATTTAAGATATTTAGAAATTTAACTGACTATAAAGTTTATGTAAAATCTTAATTTGAAATTTCGAATTTGGATTTTTAATAAATTCAAGTAAAGTAAATTTAAAATTTCATGTGTGTTGTACTTGTATCCTTGAGATAGTCCCAATATCACGCGCGGGTACTAGCGAATGATGTTCAGACAAAAACGACGCCGTTCCACGCAGATCCGATAATGTTCTTTCCCCGCCACGACCACTCTCTAGTTGCTATTTATTTTTCCCATACATGCAATTATATTTCTTCTTTAATTTTTTTACAACTAAATAAAATGAATTTTGGAAAATCGGATATTTAATTATTTGAATGTACACTATCTTAAAATTTTCATCCGTAATTTACATATAGTTTTTAATATGTGAAATAGATAAATTGTTTTCAAAAATGAAAGAAAAGAATGATTGTTTTTTTTTAATTATTAGATTGAGTCTTTGCTTCGTATGATACTATAAAATGGTTTATTTAAAAATGATAAAAACATACATGAACTTTTTGGTTTATTTTATCCTTTCACAACGTTATTCAAATCGAATATATGCTTAAAGCTAATCAACCTAAATCTAAAAAAGCGCCAAAGCATTTCTAAACACTTAAATATTAGGTTTACAAAAAATACACTTAAATATTAAATAAATAAATACATTTTTTGGTTGGTTTGCATTACTCGAAAAGTAGAAATTATTATTACAAATAATTGCTTCTAGCTAAACTTTTTCAAAATGATGACAATGGCATTACGTAATTATGATGATATATTTTACTCCTATAAACTTTTGACAAACTTTTGAAAAAAAAAAGAAAAAACTTGTGATAAAAAAACCCTATATTCTAAGATATAATCACGGAAACTCTCATAAATTTTTAATTAAAAAAATTGTAAACTATACTAATGAAGTTGTTAAGGTATCATAAAATTAAAATCAATTTTTTTGTTGTTAACGTTTTAGTATCAAATCCAATACCTTTCTTAAGCATAATTTCCCCTTTGTTACAAGACATATGATTGGTCCTTACGTAACGGACATAATTACATAAAGGGTAACATATCTTACTTGGAAGCTAAATTAATCTCAATTATTTAACTCCATTAATCAAACTTTGCTATCCCCTTAAACTTCGTACATAAATATTAATGCAATTGATGTTATTTCGAGTTATCATTGAATATTACGCTTTTTACCAATAATTATTTTTAATCTTGATCAATTTTTTTTTTTTTGTCAAGGTAATCTTGATCAATTAAGCTTTGGTAATACATATAAAAAATACTATATATATATATATATATATATATATATATATTTTCTTGTCAAATTAATATTTTTAAAATAATATATACACAAAAAAGTGTCTCTAACGTATAAAGAAAACAAATCCATATTTGATGAATTTAGCCTCGAGTGTAAGAAGTGTTTAAGTGTCAATGGGGACCACAACATAGAATCCTATACAGTATACTTGTCCGACGTAGAACTATGGGACCCATTTGATTGCCGTAATCATCGGACAATGCAAGGCTGTAAGCCACCAAATCTGTTTAAACTGATTTTGTTTTTTTGGTCATAATGTTAAAACTGATTTTGTTTTTTTTTTGTCATAAAATTAAAACTACAATGTTCTTATTAAATTTAATAAATGTATGTAGTTTTTAGCGCGAGCGCGTGCCGCTCGAGAACTTACGTGTTATCAATTTGTCGTTGTATTTAAATAAAAACATTCAATTATCGAGATTATTTAAGTATTGAAGAAAAAGTATTTTGTTACGAATACACTTTTTTTTACACATAAATTACCTAACTCACCGGGAAAAAAAATACCTAACTCTATCCATAAGTTATGAAACTATAGAAAGGATTTTGCATTTTGTTTAAAATTGTTTTCAAGCCCACAGCTACAAATTCATTATTTTATTACAACTATATGCTAAAAAGAAATAGTAATTTGATAAAGAATAAACATGTTTTTTTATTTAACCAGGAAGTTATAGGTTTTTAGTTTATAATCTCCCTAGTTCAAGCAATGACAACAACATCCTTGTTTCATAAATGACTTTTGCCACTTAGATAAAAAAAATATTATTTCCGTATTTTAATAAATGACGTTTTATCCATTTACAAAACTATTAAAACAAAAATAATTAGAGTATTTTGTTCTATTAAATCATTTTTCTTTTCTACTTATTATGTCTACTTTAATAACTTTATTAATTGTACTTTTTTGATTTTATAAAAAAAAGTAATCATTATGAAAGGTAAGTTTGGAAAAACTAATACATTTTAGCTAAAACATCATTTTTTTTTATTTACAAAATCTATTTTCTAAAACGTCATTTAAATAAATACGGAGGAAGTACTTGGTAAAAAAAAAACTTAACTTTGTATAGAGATCCCAAATGGTTTAATAGGAGCGTGTAAGTATTGAGAATATTTTCCATTCTTCAAGACTTCTAACATCTCATGCAGTGACAAATTTAAGACGAAAATTTAGGAATCTAAGAAAAAATTTAAGAGAGCCGGAAAAATTATTTATATAGAAAAAAAATGCTTGGAGCTTGATGGGGCCGACCGGCCGAACCCTCTTTAGCTTCGTGGCTCAAACTCTGGCTGCATTATATAGGAAAATACCGATATAGACAATATAAAACAAATTAAGAAATCTTCTAACATATTGTTTATCTAGTAAATTATGAAAGGCAGCTATGTAAAATAGATTTCGAACATCAAAAGCCAGACTGAGAATAGTACTTTCTCACATGGATATTTTTGGTTCTGACATCTAATAGATGATAATAAAAAGTTGGTTTTTTGTTGCTGTTTGGTTTTTATGTTAACAAGAAATTCAATTGCACGATAGGTCGCTATATACTTAACCAAGCATTTTCAACATGTTCACACTCAAAAACATTTACATGTTCCTATAAATAAATCAAAAGTACTCTTTTTTTTTGTCATCATCAAAAGTACTTTTTAGTACATTGAATTCGATTCCTTCTAGGGAATACTATATACACGAATGTACGAGTTACAGTAATGTGACTGTAACTAGGCCAAATAAAGATAGGAAATCACGTCCATTTTTATGATTTTGGTTTTTGCTTAACTTCTTCAATAGTTGATGTATTACGGCTATTATGAATTATTGACCTCAAACTTAAAACCAATTAGTCTGAACAAAGCTCTGAACTTCTAATGTTGTATATTTAACATGTCTCCTCACGTTCAACATTCAACATCGATCTGAAACGTGGAATTTGTGGGAATGAACATCCACAAAAAAAAAACATCCACAATCTAATCGAGAAGTTAGAACCTAACTCTGATACCGTATTAGAAATCATGACATACAACTTAAAGCCAATTTGTGATAAATAGAGAAGTCTATGCATATTATATATCATTTAACAAATCTCTAAACTTCGGATGTGAGAAATTTAACAATAACATTCTTGTTAAGTATATGGCTTTTCATGGTGTAATTAATTATAAAATAATTTAATTTAAGAATCCAAATCAAAATAAATAGAGAAGGTGAAGAACTCGATATCTATCTTTACCATAATGCAAATCAAAAGAAGCTGCAACATAAAGACGGACAACCTAGCCAGAAACACCAGAATTCTACCACAAAACCCAATATATGTGGATGTTATTCCTCCGGTTTAGATATCCAAACCTCTCTAAGCTTTTTTAAGGCTTCTTTTTGTTACTATAAAAAAAAAATCCAAAAACTAATTTATACAAATATGTGGATATTTTAAAATATGAAGTGCTTTAATTATTGATTTTGCATTGATATTTTAACCTTTTATAGAATATAATATTAAATGATCATAGTTTGGTTTTGTATTTGCAAATCGCCGGATAATACTTTCAAATTTTTTCTTCACCTTATGAATTGCAAAGAGCTAGAGGAATGGATATTTTCATTGCCTTCATCACCATACCAATCACAAAACCTATTTCTCTTTAGCTTTAGGCATTTCAACATCTTGGACCGGACCTGAGTGGAAGTGTAGAAATGGATGGTTTCCGGACTGATTCATTTTATTGTTAACACTTTGACTCCCATGGAGAATGGGCCTGTGGTATATATCTCTAATATCAAAAGAGAAGGCCATTTACTAAATTATCTTATTGCAGAATATAATTCTATTTTGTTATCCCCAAATATATCTAATATTTACTGCTATAATATAATAACTAGGTTGACACACTTCAAATTTTTAAATATAAAATTTGATATTTAACCTCTCTTACATAACAATACAAATCGCTAGGAGAGTAATGAATGGGGGGTCATAATGATTCTAAGTGTTCACATAGAACAAATAGTGAAATATAGAAAAGACAGCAAGTTTAACCAAAAAAAAATACAGTAAATTTTGCACCACCGATTTGAGTTTTCGAATGAAATATTTTTGTGGAAGAACAAGTGGATCAATGAGTTTCATCTCTATTCAGTACTGGATCCAGGAAGGAATTTTAGGAGGGGCATGCATAGTCCAATTTTATGTAGGAATTTTGTTTTTCTTTACATGAAAAAAGAAAATCCTCTGATTTAGGGGGCATATGTCCACCCATGCCCTTTTATATCCGCCACTGTCTCTATTGTTTTTATAACAGATCCAGGATTTGAAATCTAGTTGTCTCCGGATACAAGAAACTATAATAGCTACTAAACTATGAAAAAAAATCAAAGGTGTTCATAACATTCCGTTTTATGAACTTGAACATGAAGATATGTGTAATGGAGCCAAGGGCATAATATATATTATTTTGAGTATTTTAAGATGAATTAAGATAAAATGGTTGACAAAACAAAATTTAAAAGTTAGATTATATTACAAAAATAATTCTGCTTTAGGCCTATAATATATGAGGAATTAGGACCGTTCATTACCAGACCAGCAGAGCCGTGCCCAGGGTTATGGAGGCCTAAGGCAGAAATAAATTTCTTTTAAAGGAATTTATTTTTTTTTAGTAAATTGTGGCCTAATTTAACAAAATTACTAATAAATATAGCTTAATTTTTTTTAAAATATGGTCTAAATTTTTTAAAAAAATTGGAGGCCTAAGGCGATTGCCTTTTTTTCTAACACATAGGAACGCTTCTGCAGACCAGTCATGTCGGTCAGTGTCCGCCCGATCATCAGGTCTTGACATTGTTAGCGAGGTGTAAGCACGTTCTCTATATAGTGATTGTCAATAGCATTATTAAAAACCAACTTGTTGGTTCTAATATTTTTTACACAACATGGAATATATATTTTATTATAATTTATAAACATAACTCCGAAGACTTGGTCGAAGCTCTGAACATTTATATGTCAAGAATTAAGTTTTTTCTTAGAATTCTTATGTATTGAACTGAAAATGGACCGCTACGATGGACTAAAACGGGTCATGATCATGTTCATTTTTGTTGTTTTAAATTTTGTTCAAGCTCAAGATCAACAAGGTATCCACATTCTAGTTTCTTTTACTTTTAGTTTGATTTAGTTATTGACATGTTTCTTAATACATTGACATGTTAGATCTATATTGTCAATAGGGCGGGCGGACCGCCCAACCGCACTAGTTTTGGGGAAAATCCACAAGAAAATGGTTGGGTTAAGTTGAAGTTCATGCGGGCTTGCGGTAAAATATCCATGACCGCACTGTCTGGATAAATGGTGACCGCAACCTGCAAACAAGCGATGATCGTGGGCTTGCCCGCGGACCGGCCCGGATGTCTGTCCAAAAAATATTTTTTAAAATATGCATAGTTTAGTTTTACCAAAAAAATTTAAATACCCAAAATACATATTGTTTGGATAAGTCTTTTGGTTTGGGCGGATGTAGCTTTTGTAGGTTATATATGAGCGGTTGTAGCTTGTGGGCTTTCATTGAACGGTCAAGGATTTGGGATAACCCGCAAACAAATATGAGTTTACAGCCAAACCCCTCCCCTCCCCGTTTAATTTGGATTTAAATATTCGTGATCAAATCCACACTGTTGCGGGGTGAGCGGGAGGTAGCCCGCCGATGGTTCGCCCATTTAGATCCGAAGAAAAACTCTTCCTTATGTTTTGTATTTTATATTTCAGGATTCATCAGCTTGGATTGTGGGTTACCCCCTAATGAGTCTCCATATACTGAACCAACAACAGGATTACGCTTCGTATCTGATGCTAATTTCATCCAAACTGGAAACCTCAGTAAAATAGAGCATACAGGAGACGCTTTATATCAACAGTATATTGCTTTAAGATATTTTCCAGAAGGAACACGACATTGCTATGATCTGAGTGTTAAACAAGGCACCAATTATCTGATCAGAGCTGGGTTCTTATACGGAAATTATGATGGTCGTAACATATATCCCTCATTCGATATATACGTTGGGCCAAATTTGTGGACAACGGTGTCTTTTACCAGTGACTTTGAAATCATTCACGTGGCAAAGTCAAACTCATTGCAGATTTGTCTTGTCCAGACAGGAACAACTATACCTTTTATATCAACGTTGGAGCTACGACCTTTAAGAAATGATGTTTATTTGACGCAGTTAGGTTCCTTGCGACTCGTATCTCGGCAAATTTTTAGCGGTGCCTCGTTTCGATTACGGTATATTAACTCTTTGATTTTTTCTTACATATCAAATAATTCAACGGATATTTTACTTTGCTTTAGATTTAAGTAAGACCAATAAAACGTGTAATTGGACCCTTATTTTTATTTATTTTTAATCTCTAAATTTTAAAAATTCATTATGCATAACTAACTTTATAGGCCCGTGGAAGATAAGTAGCCTAGTAGTTGTTATCACTGTTCTTCTACACCCAGACAAGAGTTTGAATTCGGGTGTCTCCAATTGAGGAGAAACTAATTAGGATTTAATAAACTACTAGGGCTAATGGTAAAAAAAATAATAGCCCTTGTCGGCCTTATATTATATGTATCACTAAAAATGTAACAAAATTTATTCCTTGTTCATGACCAACATAATTTTAAATTGTTCTAGGTATCCTGATGATGTCCACGATCGTGAATGGCTATTATACATTCTTGAAGATGAAAAATTAATAAGCACAGACTTACCTGTGAATTCCTCTAATCTCTTTGGACTACCGGATGTTGTAGCCATGGTCGCTGCAACGTCCACCAAAGACAAGGAACCACTTTCAATTGACGTGTATTCTAATAACCCTAGTGATAATATTTATATTTATCTTCACTTTTCTGAGGTCCAAGATCTTAGAGTTAACGATACAAGGGAATTCGACATTACATGGGATGGAGACATTACATTGGAGGGAAACATTACAAAGTCGGCGTATAGTCCTAAGAAGCTTCAGATAGAAACTATATTCAATACATCACCGACTAAATGTGAAAATAGCCCCTGCTATTTGACGTTGATGAGGACTCCAAAGTCGACTCTTCCACCACTGATTAACGCTTATGAGGTTTACACCAGTATTGAGTTTCCATATTCAGAAACCGATCCAGCTCATGGTATGCATCTATTTTTCATGTTTATGGATAAATTATTTTCTATATTTGGTAGGAAAAACATAGTCTACTATGCGGGAGACAAGTGATGTGACCGATGTTCGAACTCGGTGTCTCTATTTAAGGAGAAACTAAATAAACTTAAATCAGGCAGGGGCTGATGATAAAAAAACTTAATAACATAGAAGTCATTTAATTTTGAAATGAAATTCATTGACTATGGTGCTAATCTATGTTCATCTAATATATTTAATCAAATCAAAATATGATTCAAATTTAAGACAAATGACACAAGCTATTTCATATCCGCGCTAATGATATTTGTGACAAGAAATGTCCACAAAATACAAGCATGCATGATAAAATAGTTATAAATGTCATTTGTGCGGGATGAAAAAAAACATTTATATATATATATATATGTTTCATCAAAAGTTGTTTGTATTTTTGAAACACTATTCTAGTGGCTGCTATGAAGAGTATAAAAGACACATATGGATTGAACATGATCAGTTGGGAAGGAGATCCATGTCTCCCTCAACAATGGAGATGGGAACGTGTAGAATGCAATTATACTAATAAGTCAACTCCACCAACAATCGTTTCCTTGTAAGCTCATTTTATCTAATAACAACTCATGAAACCAACGTGAGTATAAGTATCTTCTAATCGAAATTTGGTTTTCTATCATATTAATAGAGATTTATCAAAGCAAGGATTAAAAGGGATTATAGCTCCTGTCTTTCAAAATTT
>OVAW01000828.1:0-11732 GCA_900406365.1 Heliophila coronopifolia | reverse complement strand
TTTAACAAGTTGGGGTATTAAACGGGTTTTTTCCCAAAAACAAATTAGTGAATGGTGACTTCAAAATTATGTCAAAATTTTCCAAAACTCAGGAAATGACAACATTATCCATGAGAGGCATAAATAACAAAGATTCCTCTCTCTTCCTTTAGAGAGACATTTCAAGATCTTCAATCGCTTTGTGCGACTTCAATCTACGGGAAACTCCGATTTTCTTTTGTTGGTGACCTGCGTTGGTACGGTTAGTTTTGTTTTGCTTTTTTTTTTTGTTTTGCGAGGAGTTTGTTTTTTATTTTGAAACAAGCAATATCGGACCTCTGATGAGAAGAACGGCAACGCTTGGATTTCGACGAGAAGCTGGTGACGCACACATAGGTGTCAAATTGGCGGTCGGGCCGTCTGCCTATCATCTGTTCAAGAGCCCACGGACACTAATGGGTGTTTGTATACTAAGCCCAATAAAATGGTGGGCTAAATATTTTGGCCAAGCCCCAACATGTGGGCAAGCGGGGGTCCGTGGACCGGCCCTCGTGCTAGTTAAATTTTTTAAATTTTTTTGCTGTTAACTTTTTATTATTTGTAATTTTTGTTATAAAAACTTAAAATTTCTTAAAATTTACATATATAATACATATTGTTTGAACTTGATTGTGGCGAGATTTGCCGGAAAGCACTGTGTTTCAATCGGTCGCGGAATCGTTGAATCTCCTGAAATTCGAGTCTCGCTGGAATATGGTTGAATCTCGCTTGAAATCATCTGAAAACTCGCCTGAAATCAGCTGAAAAATTGCCTAGGGTTTATCTTTTTCGATTTGGAATTTTTGAAAGAAAATCGGGAGAGAGATAGAAAAATAAACGGACGTTTAGTCATTAAAACGTTGGCTATTTTTGTGTGCCTAAATATGCGANTAAAACGTTGGCTATTTTTGTGTGCCTAAATATGCGAAGTCAACTAAAACATGATGAATTAAAATGCACTTTTAAACATTATGTATTAAACGCATTTTTATACCAACATTGGTAATTTTGAAGCCTTTTTCTCTATGTTTTTAAATAGATTTTCAAATTGAACTATGTAATTTAATTTAAAAATGTATTTTTTTTGGATTTTGGCTATAAAAATTTAAACATAAAATAATAAATCGGCTAACCCGCGGCCTGCCCGCAAAAATCCGTGGACTAAAATGAGCTAAATTATGTAACTTGAAAAAGCTTATGAACAAAAATGTTGCATCCATAATCCATTCATAGCGGTGCGAATTGGGTTAAACCTGCAAAAAACCTGCCGGATTTAACAACTCTACACACGAAGTCTGGTGTAGAAAGAATATGTTTTGCATGTATCACTAGGGTTTTAGGGACCTCCCGAGGTTGGTTGCTGTTTCTGGCGGATGGAAGACACATGCCCATGTAGCAGTTTGGGACACGTAAGTGACTTTCCATCGTCCTCTAGAATTTCTAGTATTGGCCCCAACTTTTGGTATTTTGTAAAATATTTTTTTTTTGTTAGCAGAGGGTTGATCCGGGCCGAAGCCCGAACTCTTCCCCTGGATTTTGTAAAATATTTTGTTATGGGCTTTATTATGTATTTGCGTTGTCTGCAAATTTTATTATTACATAGTATCGTAGATTGCAGCATTTTGGACTGTTTCTATTCAGTCTCACTGATTTGATTTAGTCGGTTTCTCTCGGATCAAAGAAGTGTCGCTAGGATTTCTCTAATGTGGCTGCTAGCTACATAAAGTTTTATAAATTCTTCTGTGAAAATCATCTCGTTGTACTTTACGTAGGTGTGTCAAATGGTTGGATAGGCTGTCCGCCGGCTATTTTTTCATGAACACGCGAACACTCATGATTGTTGGTATACTAGTCCAAACAGAATGGCGGGCTAAATTCTTTGCGTCTAATCCCGCATACTAGTTAATTTTTTTTTTTTGCCGTTAGTTTTTTTTGTAATTTTTATTATAAAAATTTTAAATTTCTTAAAATAGACATATATAATTCCAAAATATATATTGTTTTTGACAACTACATATATTTTTAAATTAGGTTTTTAAATTGCATGTAATTTAATTTAAAAATGTTTTTTTTTGTTTAGGCTATGAAAAAAAAAATAAACATAAAATAATAGATAATTGGGCTAACTCGCGGTCTGCCTGCAAAAACCCACGGACAAAAATGAACTAAATTGAATAATCCATAAAAGCCTACGGGTGAAAAAGTTATATCTATAACCTACCCATGACGGTGCGGGTTGGGCCAAACCTGAAGCAGCCGCCTGATTTGACAGCTCTAATAGGAGAAATTTTTTTATTTTTTTTTACGTAAAGTCTTATGCTTCTAAAACACCCAATTATAATCTCTTCTAATATTTTCTTATTAATAAAATTTGTAGCCGGCAAACCAAAAAAATCCATGAAGGCATATGTATTGAATGGTCTCAGAAATTATCTAGTGGCACAAAAATAAATAGAGAGAAATTGAAGGAACTAATAAATAAAAAATAAACTAAGAAATGATCTACCTGTATAGATTATATTTATGCATACTCACGGCGTAGAAAAAAAGTTTATTGATGGCTGAGAAATAAAAATAACTTATAAATAAACCATTTTTTGCATATAAAAGTATACTACTTAAGAGTTATTACTCATTAAGAATAATAATAAAAAAAAATAGAGTTAATACGTGGAAGGATCCTTTCGAGATACTTGAGATGAACCGTCGGATCTCGTCCTTACGAATATAAAGAAACGAATTGAGTCTATTAGTTGCGAGGATCTCGACGGCATCGATGCGGCGGAGGTTCCTCGAGTGAACACCGTGAGTAAGTGAATGGCATTATAGCCGACGTGCTTGGACATAATGGACTCGGGACGGTTCGCCAAAACCACGTCGTTTTTAGTGAAGCATTCTTCGCCGATGGAACGTGAGGTGACTACACAAACGAGGCGGTTACATAAACGGAGATGCAGAAGTAGTCATGACATTGTCTAAAATTTTCGAGGTCGGAAACAAAACTAAAATTTGTATACTACTTTTTAAAAAAAAATTTAAATGGTGCTTAAACTAATAGAAATATTATTAATAAAATCAGGAGCAAGAACAAATGTTTCCTCTTGCTCTCCTCGGAGCCGGTTCTGCGGATATAGAAAATCCGAGTATTGCCAATGAATTTGGAGAGGGAAAGGAATGTTGGGTGTACATGATCAAATGATATATGATCAAATGATATATCTTTTATTTTGTTGTTTTGGACATGATCAAATGATATATGTTCTTTTTGCCAAACCATGTTTTATTCGTCGGAAGACATTGGGCATTTGGCAAAATATAGTATTTGATAAGTGATGTTTTAACTATTTACGTATAAGACGAAAATATTTAGATTATTTTATTTTTATTAATTGTTTTTCTTATCTATTATATATATTTTAATAATTTTATTAATTGTATTGATTTTATCAAAATAAGAAATTTTTATAAAATGTAAATTTAAAAAACAATTATATTTTTTAGCTAAAAAAAATTATTTATTTATTTACAAAATATACTTTCTAAAACGTCTCTTAAAAACCAGAGAAGTAAAATAATCCTTTTGTGTTTTCATATAATAAGCGATGTTTAAGTTTTTTGGCAGAATTATTAAGAACAAAAATCTTCAACTATTTTATCTTTTTGTCTACTTATTATACATCGTTTAATAGCTTTTTCTTTATATTTTATTGGTTTTATTAAAAGAAATAAATATTACTCTCAATTTATTGAAAAGTAACATTTTATTTTGCTGAAAGACGGACTCGAACTTGTAAAAGAAATTACAAAAGTAGATAGACATTTTGACTCATGAAAACAACAATTCGGAAGCCACCTCACGTGGTCTACACGTGACAATCAATGGTTCAGCCTTAGGCATACTAAGCCCTCGAGCTTCAGCCATATCAACCAGACCTCCTGATCCACTCTCCCATTCAAAACACTGAATCATCGAACCCAACATCAACCCAACAACCCGGTTAGTCAAACCCAAGCCAGGACAAACCCGTCTCCCTAACCCAAACGGCAACATCTTACTACAATAAAATCCAAACTCTCTCCCTTCAAACCTCTCCGGTCTAAACGACGTCGGATCCTCCCACAAGGTAGGATCTCGTTGTATAGCCCATAAGTTAACCAAGACGATCGTATCACGTGGAATATTGAACCCACCGATGACACAGTCAGAAGATGAGAAATGAGGAACCATAAGTGGTGCAACGGGGTAAAGCCTAAGTGTCTCGGACACAACATTGTTTAAGTAGTTCATGTTCACCAAATCTTCTTCTTTCAACAAACCATTAGTACTTTTGGATGATTTCATTTGAGTATCAATGTTTTGTCTTGTGGTCTCAAGTGCTTGTGGATAATTCAATAGATTTGACATTGCCCATTCCACTGTTAAGGCTGATGTATCTGTTCCTCCTATTACCATCAACTAATTTACAAAAATAAAGAAAAAAAAACAATTATTTCACTTTTTTACTTTTATATTTTGTAAAGATAAGATTGAATTAAAGGGGGAAAAAGTCATATACCACTAACTAATTAAAATAAATAAAAAAGCATAAGCAGGCAAAAATAAAAAATAAAAAAGCATAAGAATCATAAACTTATATTAACTTTTTATATAAAAACAAATAGTCTAGATTTTTACTAAAAACAAAAGAAAATAATAGAAATCTAAACCGGAATTTTTAACTTCTAAAATGCTGCATAATTAAACCATAAGGTATAAATACTAAAATGTGAATCATAAATCATAAATCCCAACCCATTAAAATCTAAAAAAATTATATTTCCTAAATGTAAAATATATATATATATATATATATGTGTGTCAATTTTTCAGTTGTAGTCTTAGATTTCATCCCCCAGAGGTTCCATAAAATCCAAGAATAAAATAGGATCATTATTGAGACATAAATGGGACCAATATTGCATAATCTTGTACCTAATGACACCAGATAATAATCTAAAAAAAAAACACAAAACAAAATGGGACCGATATTAAACTCTTTATTTTGTATTGGTTCTCTTACTTGTTTGTCACGGTTTAATTGGCCACAAAAAGTCTAAATTGGCAGGTGGTTTATTGTCAACATAATAATTTCACTTTTATTTTTTATATTTTGTAAAGATAAGATTGAATTAAAAGGGGAAACGGCATAAAAATCATAATCTTATATTAATTTTATATATTAAAAAAGATAGTCTAGATTTGATTTTTGATTTTGACACTAGATTTTTACTAAAAACAAACAAAATAATATAAATCTAAACTGGGATTTTTAACTTATAAACTCTAAATGCTACATAATTAAAACATAAGGATAAATACTAAAATAAACCATTCAAATCTAAAAATTGTATATTTCGTAATGTGAACAAATATATATATGTCAATTTTTCATTTGTAGTCTTAGATTTTATTCCCCAGAAGTTTCATAAAATCCAAGACTTAAAATGGATCATTATTGAGACATAAATGGGACAATTAATTGGAATACAATCCATTATCAAAGATTTTTAAAACAATAATTTCACTTTTTTACTTTTATAATTTGTAAAAATAAGATTTTTTTTTTTTTTTGGCTAACAAGGTGTTTGGGCCGTAGCCCGACTAATCTTTCTGGGTAAGAGTAACCCTGTCGACATGGGCGTCTTACCACAAGTTAAATTGAATTTGTCGGCTCCCCCCACAACTCAAACTCGGGTGGCAGAACTCACAGTTGTGAACTCTTTACCAACAGAGCTAGAACTGCTGGGCGATAAGATTGAATTAAAAGACATACCAGAATGAGACCTTTGATGTTCTGATCATTGTAATAAAGAGGTTCTTTTTCTTGAGAATCAAGCAAATGAGCAATCATGGTCTTCTTAAACTCCAATTTGTCTTTGTTAGCTCTATGTTCATCTAAAAACCCTTGTAATAAACCATCCATCCTTTCTCCTATCCTCTTTGCTCTTTTGACCAAACCTTTGTAGTCAAACCACCTTAGACCCGGTAAAAAATCCGCTGGATTGTCCGCCCCAGAAAGCTCTAGAATCTCCGCTATTAGATCCCGGAACTCCAAACTTATCTCTTCCTTTCCGCCTTCATTTTCATCGGTAAGTCTCTTTCCGGTCATCATTCTCATTATCACATTTAGGGTAAGATCCGTGAGTAATGGTCGTAACTCCACCTTATAAAAAGAATTTGATATTCTTGTTATGCTTGATATAAAAATTTTAAAAATACGACGTGAAAATATATGAAAATGTAAAAAAGTTAACGAACATCTATCTTATTCGTTTTCTCGTACTATATATATGTGAGTATATAATACTATATAAATATTTGTGTTAAATTGAAAAATAAACTAATAAAGGTTTAACTATGTTTTAAGCTGAGAGTTTTAAACCTACTTTAGCGGAACGTTCAACGGATAAACCGCGAAGCTTTTGGAGAAGCCTCTTAACTTCATCTTGTCGGATTTTTGCTGAGTCTTTAAGTCGATTTGTGGATAAGACTTCCAAGGCGGTAATACGACGGAGGTTTCGCCAGTGATCACCATAGGGAGCCGTGGCCATGGAAGTATTATCATAACCCACATACTTCCCCATGATAAAATGTGGCCGATTGGCTAAAACGATGTCGTTACTAGTCAAAAAACATTCTTCCACGGCGGTGGAAGATGAAATAATGACGACAAAACGAGAGCCGAGTTTGAGAGAGAAGATGGGGCCGAGAGAGTGAGAAAGTTGGCTAAGAGTGCGGTGAAGTAGCGGATGTTTGAGGAGGTGAAGGTGTCCGATGATCGGAAAACAGACACGTGGCGACGGTGGGAGGTTTTTGGTATGTTTATAGAGTGGAAGAAAAAACTTGGTGATGAGAAAAGTAACAAGAAAAGTGAAAAATAGTAAAATATAATCCATAACCATTTTTTCTTTTCTTCTCAAACTTGGGTGTGTGTTTTGGTTCCTCTTCCGTCTTAAATATATATAGAATTAAATAAATACTTATTTTCTTAACACTTATATAATACAAAGTTAAATAACAAAAAAAAGTAGTATATACTATAGTAATAGTGATAGAAGTAGTATGTATAACCATTTTTTTAAAGCTCATATTTTAATATAATTAGATGATTTTTCGTGTGCTATGCAAGGGTTTAATGTTTTTTCTTAAACTATAAATTTATATTTGCGATCAAATTTGAGTTATATATGTTTAATTTGACATTTATAACCAAGTTGTTAATATTTCATAAGAAAACAAATATGTTCAAATCCAACATCGAAAGCAATTTAATAAACCAAGTTTATGAACTATAATTGTAGTTGGTAACACTTCACCAATCGACAATCGTCATTTTTGTTGTTGTCGGAAAAAATAACTCATCGAGCATTAAAACTTCCTACACCATGCCTAAGCATTCTTCAAAGTTTATTTAACTAACACGGTAATTTTAATATATTAATTTAATGTAGAAATTGATAGTAATTATTTATTATTTTTAAATACTAGAATAACTATTAGTAGGGTAGTTATTGTGAAATATATTATAGGGGATTATTAAATATTATATAATAAGTTTTTTATTTTTTAATTTGACAAAAAAAAGTTTGTCATTTTTAATTAAATGATTTTAGTTAATTTATTAATTGTAATTTTGTTATATTTTTCAAAATAAAAAAATTATGTTAAAAAATTATTTCCAATGTACTATATATATACATATATATACATATATATACTAACGTGCTATTGTGTAGATCTTTACCCATTTGTATCATTGATTTTAGTTTTGATTAATAATCAAAATATTCAATAAATAATATTATTAATCATATTTCTTGAGTTAATGGTCTGTAGCAATGTATCAATCTGTTTCTCCTTTACGTGTCGTCTACTGTTTTTATAGAGTGGAAGAAAAATATTGGTAATGAGAAGAATAATAAGAAAAATGTGAGAATTAATAAAATAAAAACACGACTTTTTTTTTCTAAAGTTATGTGTGCTTTTGTTTCTCATCCGTCTTTAGTGTAAATAATGAATATTTACCGAAAAAGTTAAATAAATAAAAAGAAAATAAGAAGTGATACATATGTGAAAACGTGAACGTAATTCACGTATCGCTTATCATCATTAATGCGAAGTTGATAATTACTATATTCGATACGATAATAAATATGACATTTCGTCACGCAATGCATGTATTATGGGAGTAGTTGATGTCGCTGATCTAATATGCAGAGTCGGCCCTGAAGAGTGCCGGAGGAAATATTTGTTTCGGCCCACAAATTTTTTAAAATTATTTCTATTCGTTTGAGGCTCCATTTAAAAAAAAAAAAATTTTTAGAAAGTGGCGCACAAATTTTAGTTTTGTTTCCGGCCTCCAAAATTTTAGATAATGTTAGGGCCGCTACTGCTAATATACTTAACTTATTTTTACCATCAACATAACATAAATATTGCTGAACTTTATTTTTACCATGTTATCTAGACGGAGTGGTGAGCCTATGTAGAATAAAAGCAATATCTTATGTCACAAAAATTAACATAAGTCATATTTTTTGGTAATGTACGGAGATATATATGTTTCGGTCCAAAATTTCGAGGTAATAAAAAATATATATAAAAAAAGTAATGAAAAATAAAACAACCTAATTTCTAAGTAAAACTATTACATTAATATACATAAAAATTATAATCCATTATGAGATCTTTGGATATTTCTATACTCAAAGTGTTTATGAAACTAAATTAAATCCTTAAAAAAAAAATCTAAGGATCAGATTTCAAGGGTTCACTCATCTTGAACTTTACATGCGAGAAAACGTGTTTTGCACATGGTTAGGCATCGTGACTAGATGTGCCTATGTGTTTGAAAAAAGGCAATTGTTTTAGGCTTTCAAATTTTTTTTTTAAAAAAACCAGGCCACCATTTTTAATAAGTAAGATATATTTATTAGTAATTTTGTTAAATTTGTTTGAATTATGTCACAATTTTGATAAGAATATTAAAAAATTTTAAGAATTTTTTTTTTCGCTTGACTCCTCTATAATTATCGGCGCGGCTCTGATCGTGACCCTTCCTTTGCCTTCACTCATATCAATATATTCAACACCAACTCTCTCCCACACTAGAAACATTGGGCCAACGAAATAAGAGCTAATCCCACTAACCGGTTAGCTAGTCCAGCTATAGGACATGTTTGTCGTCCTATTCCTTCTTTATCAAACCATAAAACCTCTCTGCCTCTTCCCAAAACTCTGGATTTCTATACATGGCCCACACGTTTATCAATAACATTGTGCCACGTGGTACACTAGCCAGAAGCGTGCCTATGTACAAAAAAAGACAATCGCCTTAGGCCACCAAAAAAAGTTTGAATATTTAGGCCACATTTTTTTTCAATTTTATAATAAAAAATAGAAGAAACTAGGCCACATTTTAGATTATATAAGCCAAATATATGTTTTTTAGACCATTTTTTTTTTGTCTTAGGCCTCTAAGAGTCTGGGCACGGCTTTGACTATAGCCTCCTACTTTACAATCTTTTTTGAAGATATAAACGGAGTGTTTCATATATAACATTTTGAAGATAAGGAAGATTTGGAATATTAGAGAGATTTGGAATTTTAGATTCATCCATTAACTGGTTTAAACAAATTATAGATTCAATTTCGATTCTTGCTTTCTTTAATATCTTTTGATAGCTTAACAAATTAGATACAAAATTATTTTTAATGTATGATATATATATATACTACCTGTTGTGTAGATCTTTATCCATTTGTGTCATTGATTCACAAAATATTTTTATTATTATTATTAGAATGTTCGGTTCAATAGTTAATATTAGGTTTATAGTGGAAGAAAAACATTAGTGATGAGAAAAATAATAAGAAATGTGAGAATTAATAAAATATAAACATGACTTTACGGTTTTTTTCTTTACGAAAGTTAGGTTTGATTTGGTTTCTCTTCCATCTTCATTATAGTTACTGAATATTTACGGAAAAGTTAAACAAGTAAAAAAGAAAAGAAAATTTGATAGAGAAACATATGTGAAAAGTGAACGCAATTCACAGAATATCATCATTAATTTTGATGTTTATTTAATGAGAAGTTGATAATTACTATATTCGATGCGATAATAAATAAATATGACATTTAATCACGCATTAATGCATGTATTATTGGAGTAGTTGATGTGAACTTTACATTTGGAAGGATTTGTCCTTTTCACCTTTTTGTGTGAAGGAAATACACAATTCCAGGTCCGGTCATGTGTCATTCCTAAAAAACATCTGCCTTGATTCTCAAATTTATAAAAAATATTTTGACCTAATTTTTAATAATATAGGACCTAAACTTTTTTGGCTCTAAATTTTTAAATAACACTATTTTATGTAGAAATTTCTTAGGTTCAGACCCCTGACTTATCAGGACCCGACCTGCTTACAACAGTAGCAACCACGACAGGAACCTCAGCAATCACAATATCACAATTAGAACCGGTTCTGAGTTGAACAAGACCTAAATTTCTGCATTAATTTATAGTCTAATTTTTTTTTTCGAAAGCTCTCAAATATTAAGTACTATCTCTGATCACAAGACTAGGTCAACTAGATTCTCATCATTTGCCTCAATGGAAATATTGGTGTTTACGTAGTCACAATATATTAAATTAAATTGCATAAGACATATATATATATATATATATATATATATATATATATATATATATATAACGACGGTTCTAGGAGGCATGGGAGAACATATACCCTCTAAATTTAGATGATTTTTCCTTTTCTACATTTAATTCTTTTTTTTTGAATTTTTTTCTCTCTTTTTTTGAATTCTTTTTTCTTTTGTCTCAATATTAGAGGGGTTTAGAATGCTTTAAACTCGATCTAAAGAAATGTACGACGTTTTTGGCCAAAACTTTGAGGTAAAAAAAGTTGAACCAAAGTTAATCTCCATTTCTTAGGAGCAAAGTTCAAGTTTATATAATATTTATAATTGCTACATTAAACTGGATTATTAAAATTACACAGACCATAATTTATTTATATAATTATTTTTTAAAACAAAGATTTCATATTATGTTGGACAGCTTTGGTACTAGGAGTGGACGTTCGGATTTTGGATCGGTTCGGTTCAAGTAGCTACAACTTTGATTCGATTCACTCTGGAATCGGTAATACATATACATACNAACCCCAACAAAAATATATTTTGGATTTTCTTTTTTTCTCATATATATATATATATATATATATATATGTACATATATATATATATATATATATATATATGAGAACCAAAGTAAATCCAAAATATATTTTTGTTGGGGTTTACAATATTTAGATAATAGGATAATTCGGTTATTCAGTAAAACTTAACTCAATTTTTTTTTTTTTAAATGTATGATTGCAATGACAAAATAAGTATATATGAGTGATTACAAAAAGTCATAATTCATCATACAAAAAAAAAACATTATATAAGTAAGTATAACTAATATTATATAAGTTCAGTAAAACAAAAATATTTATATATTTAATAAAAATTTATTTTAGTATTAATAAATTTCTGTTAATATGGATAATTCGGTTCGGTCCATAAAATTCAGGTTTAGTACGGGTTTGGGTAATTTAGTGGGTTTACATTATATTTCCCCCCAAACTATGTCATATAAAC
>OVAW01000827.1:0-11738 GCA_900406365.1 Heliophila coronopifolia | reverse complement strand
TTTTACGGTGCGAAAACGTGATTGATGTAGTAAAAAGGAAAAGAAATATGACCGTGTATTTTTTAGGTAAAATTTTCTAAATCGAAGTATTTTACGAATTTTTTTCCCAAAAAAATAACAAAAACTGTCATTTGTTAATTAAATAGTAAATTAATAATTAAATTGAAAATCCACTTTATATATATAAGTCCATATTTGTTCACAAAATCTTAACACGATTTAATTAAAATTCACTAACTAAAGTTGGATCTAGAAAAAGATTAAAAAAAAAATTGAAAGAAGACAAATATGGTTTACCTCGTACAAGAACAAATATGACGCAGTCCTATTTTTTGGACGAAGATTGTCATCCAAAACGAACTGGTAACAATATCTTAACCTTTTAGGAATGAATTTATTAACTTGATGAATTAGAAAATTGATTTTTTTTTTGGCTTGATATAGACTATTTGGACATCTAGTGGTTATGGTTTTATGATATTGTTACTATAGATTTGCACATTTTAAGTTTGATTAATTTTATTAAAAAGAGTAAATCAGGCTAATATATATTTTACTTGATATTTAGATGATTTTAAATGATTGTGGATGACTATACTTTGTTTTAATAAAGATATTTTAATAATATTACGGGCCTTTTTCATTTTATTTTTGCTTCAAATCAGTGAAATAATTGAGTCGGTCCTAATCTAATCTTCACTTCCTTAGAAGTTCGTTTATAGTGACCAAACCACTTGGCTGCCACATAAATCTCAAGCTCTCAGCTCTTTTGATACGCCGTCCGATCTCAAAACACATGATCTTAACCAGGTCCGGCCTTGGGCTGAAAAAAGAAAGCACCCGCTTTAAGCATCAGTTTGGAGACAAAATTATGGGGGCATCATATCAATTTAAAAATATATAGTATATTTTATAATAGTTAAAAAATAGAAGATCAATTTTGAATTTAAATTCTAATAAATGAAAAATACATATGATGTAATTTATGTGTTCTGACAAATATGAACATTAATTTTTTTTTCTTTTTTATTTAGCATTAAATTTTGACTTATATACAAAAAAAATTATTTCACTTATTTCTCTTTTCTTTTTTTGCGAATAAATTCCCACTATTCATCGTCTTATTCTCTTCCTCAATTATTTTTTCTCTTTTTATTTTTTTTCTCTATTTATTTTTTTCTAGCTTTATATTTATATTTATATTTCATTATTTTTTTAATTTGTACCTTGTTATTTTTACCTATTTTTTAATATCNACCTTGTTATTTTTACCTATTTTTTAATATCGTAAGTTTTTATTTGTGATTAAATGAAATAACACTAATATAATTTATTCACCAATTTTGTAAAAAGATGCTTCGTGAAAACAATTAAGAAATCTACGTTCAACTATGTCAATTAGGGGTGGACAAACGGGAATTCGAGACGGGATTTTATAGGAACGAAAACGGGACAAGAATTCGGAAAGTAAATTAAAATTCGGGAAGGGAACGAGAAGGGACAAGACGGGAACGAGAATTCCCGAATTATTTTATTATTTATAACTAAAAAAATTTAAAGTAAAACAAAATTCAAAAATAAACACCGATTAAATAAATATCCAACAACTAACGTAAAACAAATAAATATTCAATTAATCTCCAATATTAGTAGACCAAAACCAATTAATAATTTTTTAAAATATTTTTTTCTTCCGCTAGTGTTGGTCTAGCATCATGTAGGTATTAAAATAGTTTTTTTTTTGACAAATTTTCCATTGAATTTTTTTTTTACTAATATTTTCTTAATGTTCGCTTTAGACATCATTTTACCCAGGACCGGCCCTGATCTTAACAAGCTGTTTAAGCTCATCAAGTGTTTCCGACAAGTTTTGTCACAACGATACAATGGCAGCTATCTCCTCCCTTAACGTTGATGTAATCGTACTTTCCGGCTGTGTTTTTACCAAATGCGTCCCGACGTGACTTGCAAAGGCCTAAAAAGTCATAGAATTTACCTTTTAATTTTAGAATATTCTTAACAAATTATCTATCGAACGGATTTAAACTACATAATATTAAACATACAGAGAAAAACCCTTAAATAATATCCATTAGAATCAAACATATTCAAATCTAAATTCATTTATATGCTGGTAAAAAAAACACAAAAACAAATTAAAGAAATTTTAAATACTAATAATAATAATAATAATAATAATAATAAAAGATATTACTAACATCAAAACCTCCGGTACCGAAGTAGCATGCCCAAATAAATGAAAAAAGCATTCATCTTATGCCGCCATCAAAATATTACAAAGATTATGTCACATTTTTAATAAGTAAAAAAAAAAAAGATGAAAATCGAAAATTTTAAAATAAAATAAATATATGTTTCCAATAAAAATAATATATATATATATTTGCCTTAGGTTTCCTAGAGTGTATGTAAAATACCTCACCGAAAAACAGTTGGTTAAGCTGTGGCCCAAAGGAAAAGTGCCGAGAGCGATGATATGTGCTCGGTTATGCCAAGAAGATAAGCAAGTGGCTAAAGGTTAAGAAGAGGACTGAACATCAGACCGAAAGAGTTCCAAAATATATGGGATCCATCCACATGTATAGCTTCTCCTACCTCTTTGTAAACTCCTGGAAGCAGAGACTCGTCGGCTCGCTCCATGATTCCGGCGAGATTGAGATTTCATTGCTTCTGGATCTTCTCCGGATTGAGATCAAACCCTTAAATTATTATTATATTAACTTTATTTCAAACATGTCCCCTGAAATTTTGAGAGGTCCGATGCCTAAAGCCCGCGCTTTGTGGACTTCTTGTCAGTGCCGGACTTGCTTTTGGATTTTCTCCGGATTGATATTCTGGTGGATGCTTCTCCGGATTGAGATCGATGCTCTGATACGTCTGATCAAACAGTGGGATTTGGTTCTCATTTTCTTCAACGGGAAAGAGAAAACTGAAGTCTGAAAGGTTGACCAAGAATATAAATCCGATCTAGCTGGCAATTTTGACACGTGTCCGATCTAGCTAGCAATTTTGACACGTGGATGCATGTGATTTTATCTAAAATCATGAAGTGGGGTCCTGTGATTTTCGGATGAAATTCGATTTAGTGCGAATCATAAGTCATATGATTAGGTCTTGCGAGAATATTAGGAGAATCTTGATAGTTTCTTCTTATTTAGAATTTTTCATATTTTAAATTTATCTAACTTTATAGTATATATATATATATATATATATAAGTTAATTTATTTGTTTCTTATAGTAAGAACCCCATTTCCATCTTTCTATAAATATGTAATCACAGCTTTGTATCTCTTGTTGGTTTTGTAGAAGATGAAAAATTTGGCTGTAGTGAATTGCTTTATATAAAAGTATAAATTGTTAGATTGTTAGATAAATAATAGAATCTAGCTAATGATAATTCAATATTTATTAATTATTATTTAAAATGTTAACAAAACACTAGATTAATATAATATAATTGTTTTACAAAAATATAATGGGCTATTAAAATAAATTTATTTTGAACATTGATGTAGTTAGCAACATTTTTAATATAATTTTTATAGCCAAATTATTTTTAATAAAAAATTTAAATTTTTTTTATTTAATAGTATTAATTGTAATTGACTACTATGATAATAATTTTTTTATATAAATATTTCCTCTTTAACTTATATACAAATATATACCATATCAAAAACAGATTAATAATTTTATTTTATTTTGTAGTATATTACAAATAATGCCATTAAAGAATTGGTTATATAATTTAAAATAATATAACTGTATTTTTATTAAATTAAATATATACTATATATTAAAAAAAAGATTTACTAATCACCTAGTATATTACAATATAACCTTACATAATCGACGTCCAAAAAAAGACCTACCTTACATTACAATTTTTTATAGAAAAAAAAACATTTAACGTGTAGAAGTGCTTGTAGAACATTGAGTTTTTAATTTTTAGAGTGTAGAAGTGCTTGTAGAAAAAAAAAGAATTAAAAATTATATTAAATATGAATAGTTTTTAATTATATTTTTATTTATAATATAGTAGAAAACATTAAAATATTTTTTCTAAGTCTGAGAGAATAATAATTTTAGTGTTGGCATTCACATTTTAATTAAATATCTGCATACGAGAGTTATATAATTAAAATGTTAGTATATGAGAGTAATATTTATAAAAATAAACTAAAACTAAGCTGTGTGTCATCTAGTAGGAAATTAATGTAAAATATATATATTTTTAATATTAATTTATTGGGTGTTGCCTTTTATCAAATGTTTGATTTGGTTTAACGCAACTGTACATATTAATTCTATATTTCTTATAATCATAATTCGTAAGTGGAAATTTGTACCATAGTTAATTAAAGACTACCTATCTTTAATTTTAAATTGTACGATAAACATCGAACAAAATTAGCTTCTTTGTTTTTATAAGTTTTCTTCATGTGCATATACACACTTTTTGCCGTGTTCTCTATTTTTTTTGTTAATATGTCATTTCGACTAATCAATGTGTTTATTGCAGTGTGATATCATATTGTGAATATTTTCAACATTGATCGACATATTTTATAACTTGTCCCATCTAACCCATTCCCATCTGGTCCAAATTTTCATCCTATTTGAAAATGTGTTCTTTTTTGGGATAAGTTTTTATTTTTGAACGGGTACAAGAAATGACATGAATGAAATTTTTCGAAATTCTGTTTTGTCCCGTTTAAAGTATATATATATATATATATAAAATATTATTTATACTCTTTATATAATTACATATATATAAAATCATAAAGAATATATATAAAAAGAAATTGTCAACATAACATCTATAACTTTTTTTTAACCTCGAAATTCTGGGCCGAAACCCGTACATCTCTGTGGGCCGAGCTTAAAGCATGTTAAATCACTCTAAACTGAAGAGTATTCCCTCTCAAGCGTGATTCGAACCTGTGACCTCAAAGCTTTGCCAATGGTGCTTTTCCAGTTGAGCTAACCACACTTGGTAACATCTATAACTTTATCAAATAATATTTTGATATATATTTTTTTTTGTAAATTTAGAAATTTTTCATTTTTATAGAGTTTTGTAGAAAATCATAAACAAATCATAATCTTTATTTATTTATTTGGTGGATTAAATGTTAATAGATTATTATTTTTTTTTAAATCCTTGGACAGTATTTTTGATTATTGTTAGATTAATTATGTTGATTTTTTTTTTTTAGTTTTATAATCAAATCCTTTGGTCATCCTATGCATTCCCTCAATCTTCTTTTTAGAAACAATGCTTCTCGACCACTCATGATGAAAACTATATATTACTCGAATCTAAACCGAGTCCTATAATAATTAACAATAACCACAAGTATCATTTTTAATTAAATATCTAAATAATAAAAATATTGATAATCTTTATAACTAAATATTAATTATATATATATATATTTAACTAAAAATTATTAACTTAATGTTGGATCTATAAAATAAATATATATAAAAAACATTGAAAGAAGACAAATATGGTTTATGTTTAGGAATTTGTACTATAAATATTTTTATGTACTAGATTTTACTGTCTTTTCTATTTAACTTTATATATATACTGAACTAAACTTGATTTTTAGTATATGTTCAATGGGTTTTCTAGAATTGTGTGCTATAGTCTAAAATATTTAGCTAGTCAAATAAATTTGGTTATGTTTAGGAATTTGTGTTATATTTATGCAGTCAAATTTTTTAGTTTGTGTAGACTCTGTCTACAGTAAACTTCTAGATATGTGTATTAGAGTCTACAAATAGTTCATTTGTGTTATTTGTAATTTAAAAAGAAATAATGATAAAAAGATTTTTTATTCACAAAATTGTGTTCTAATTTATAAGTTCATCTAAAAAGTTAACTTTCATATTTCGTCATACTTAGATAGTAATTTTGGAGTTTTCCGTATAAAGTTCTTGCACTAGTGCAAAACACTATTCAATGACGTTTTCTCTATAATATAAAATTTGTGAGTGGATTCATTACTTAATAAATAAAATTTAAGAATTGTTACAAAATATTTAAGTGTACAAGAAATCACATGGGTATATTTATATAATTTTTATTTTGTGTTTTGACGAAATATTTATATGAATAGTGCAGAAAATATTTGTTTGCTTCTTGGAACACTAAATCAAAATAAAATAGAACGAGTGCAACACAACAAGCAATTGTTTCTATTTGTGGCTATGTCATAATTTCAGGGGGAAAAGTAAAAAACGTTTTAGGAGGGATGTAGTCAAAATTTACATTGTTTTTTTCTTTTTTTATATGCAAAAAAAATTTCTTCATGGTAGATGTAGTGTATTCTTGGATTCCCACTAAATGTAGAAGATGCGGACATTTGGGCCATAAGGAATCAAGATGTCTACAACATCTCCCTATGCCACAAGCTGCTACTACACTTGAGAACTTGCTTCCACCTAATGACATTCGAGACTCTGAAACACCCTCCAAAACAAAGGTTGTTACTAACACTGCTTGCTTATCAACTACTAAAATTGCTCATGTCTTTGTCTCTAACATAGATGCATCAAAAGATGTCGTCTCTGCCCCATTCATTGAAGATATGCCAACCTCTGAAATTACACCTTCTCTTGCAATTGTGTCTACTGATGATTTAGTGGTAGCATCTAATGTTCCCTCAAATCTACCTCCACTAGACGTGCAAAATGTAGAAACACTCGTGTTGGATGCACAAGTTACTTGTAATATTTCAACACTTTCACCATTAGCTGACACATCTCTACAAGGACATGATGGGTCTCTTAGTACTCCTGAGTCGTCTGATACAGATGTGGACTTTGTGAATTCATCATCTCATAGAATCTTGCGAGAACGGCCGATTCAGCATTTTCACAAATATGATGAAAACGAGTGGATATCTGTTAGTTCATCCCGTCGGGGTAAACGTCGTTGTGGTGGTCGTCGTGGCAAATTCGGCTAACCATCATGTGATTCGGAACGAATTGTCTTCCAAGACTTTTTCGTTTTCTTTAACATATATTTTTATCAAATGTATGTTAAATTTCTTATATCGCTTTCAGACTTTTGAAAACTACTATATGACCTTCGAGTCATAGCTTGTAACCGTTTTTTATTTAGTTTTGAATGCCTTTTACAAAAAAAAAAAAAAAAAAAAAAATTTTTTTCAGATTTAGGGGCCATATTCAAAAAAAATTTATATATTTTTTTATACCCATACCAACTTTATATCTTTCAACCAAAATTTGATATAGCCTCCATATCAAAACTGATAAGAGCAAACAGAGTAGTCAATGATTACTTAGTGTTTCCTCTTCCTTCCAAATCCATCTTTAATTTTTGTAGAAAAAAAATAGAAAAAATGGATTTGAAAGGAGGAGGAAACAATAAATAATCATTCACTAGAAATGCATATTTCCGTAAAAACTCAGCATGATGAAGGTATTGAAGATCCGATCATGAACATCTTCATGTGCTATTATAAAAACATAGCTTTCTCTCCATTGTTGGTTTTGGAGAAGATGAAAAATTTGGTTGTAGTGATTTGGTTTATATAGAAACATAAATTTTTGGATTATCAGAAAATAATATAAATTAAGTCCATATTTATTTATTTACTATTTAGTTAAAATGTTAACAAAATACTAGATTAATATAATATAATAAGATATAATAAAATAAATATATTAAATCATAAAATAAATTATTTTTAAAAATTGATGTATTTAGGAACATGCTTAAGATAATTTTTATAGAAAAATTTAATTTAAAAACTAAAATATTTTCTATTCAATAGAATTAATTGTAATTGACTTCTTTTTTAGTAGTTTTTTTCAAAAAGATTTTCTCTTTAAATATCTACATTATATTCAAAGAAAAATACTTTGTTTATAGAAAAGTCTTTATTTTACAGTATATTATATATAATCTCATTAATAAATTAGTTATAAATTTAAAGTAATTAAAGATATTCTTGAAATAAAACATATTCTTTTATAACTATTATTTTTTTTTTTGGCCACATTATAACTACTATTTATCTACCAAAAACTATCATACACTACCTATATTAAAAGAGAATATTATTATAGAAAAAAACATTTTATTTGTAGTATATTACGTATAATATCTTCAATAAATTTTCAAAGAAAATTTTCTAAATCTCATATCTTCCCGTTTCAAACAGATATAATTATGATTTTTATACTTTTTATATAATTATACGTACATATTCCTATATACTTTTTACATATATAAAATTATTTAGGATATCTTCGTAGTATCTATAATTTTATCAAATAATCTTTTGATAGTTTTTGTAAATTTAGACATGTTAAATTTTTATAAAATTTGGTAGAGAATCATAAACATACAAATAATCATTTTTATTTATTTATATGGTGTATTAACTATTAATATTTGACATTATTAAATATTTTCTTGTGATTTATGTATTTTAACTTTTTTGTTTTTCTTTTAACATTGAAAAACCATTGTATGACTTTTGTTTTTCTTTTGGAAGACGATGGCCATATCCAATGGTTTTGATATGACTATGAGTTTTCTTCTTTTCCAAGTAGAGCCTCGTTAAGTCTCAAACCCAAAACTGATCCATCGAAGCTTCTAAACGCAACCGTTTAACACAGAGAAGCTAAGCTCAACTTCTCAACATCATTATTTTGTTTACTGCAATAATCATATTGGCTAAAATCCCTAGTTTTAGGTGTTAGACAATATTAACAACATTTAGAGGCATCATTTAACTGAGCCTTGTTGTATATGTAACAACAACATATACTCTAGTGGTAAAAAGATTTTGGGACAAGACGTAAACTCGCTTATTTCCCAATTTCAATTCCCACTAGTTACTATTATTTGGCCAGTTGAAATGGTGTCGTACTTTGGGTTTACTAAATAATCCGGTGAAAGGATTACTCGACGGTTACTCTCAAATTCCGAATCACCCCTGATTTAAGAAAAAAACAAAATAAAACATATATCTGGTTACGTATATGTGAAGAAGAATAGGGGGCTAAGGTTTGATTACCAAGGGGCATGTTTAAATTATTATTTTTTGTAGATGGAATTTTATATTTTCCTTTAAGGATATAATGTTAAAAGGCTGGACCTCCACTTACGACAAGAGTACTCCATTTTTTTATATAAGATGTATAAGATTTTTTATTTTTTAAATAAAAGTTCACATTTTCATTATACCATTAGTCTTACATTTTCTATTATATCCTTCTATTTGTTTTGTTTGTCATTAACTATTGCTATAATTAAAAAAAAAAAATATATATATATATATATATATATTAGAAGATATAAATACTAATATTTATTGTTTCATTGTAAAACATTTAGTTCTACGTGGAGGGCTTAAATTCATATTTCCAAAAAAAATATTTATCTGCTTCTATTTATATCTTCTATGATAATATAGATTAAATTGGTAAATAATAATTTTTTATTAATATGTGAGAAAATTTTAAAATTCCTATATAAAACAACGTACGGAGTATTAAATTTTAGAATATTGTGAAGCTGTTGAAATTTGATTGAAGATCAAAGATGCTTACAAGAGCATAAAGTCCAAAATCATTGATGAAGTGTGTTTGGGTACATAGCAAACCTGTGAGGATGACAAGTTTAAGCTTTTTGCATTTGATCACATATTCACATCTATTAGCAAAACCAGACAAAGCAAAGATAATCAAATGTTTTTCATAGTTAATATCTAATTAAAAAAAATTAATTGCAAAGTCCTTCATAGTTTGAAAAATCTAAAATAAAATATATAGTAGTTCATAATCTTCAATTAACATCGTAGATTTTATGGTCTCCAAGATTTAAATAGAATTTATCAAATAATTTCAAAAATGATATATATATCTATATAGAGTAATTAACCAAAGACAATCTTATAAAAACTTTAAATATATCAAATAAATTTCAAGAATGCCATATGTTACAAAAAAGAGAGTAATATTGATGTTAGGAGCATCGATGACAAGCGTTGAGAAGATGAACGGCTGGATTGCATTAAACATATATAAGACCAAATTATGATCATCTTAGATTTTGAGTCTTTTTGACCAACAAGTAAATACCTAATTATTCAATTAAATCACTAATAATAAAATACTTTATTTTAAAATAACGTTCATGAAGCATGAAAAAGTTATGAGTTTTTTTTATAGCTCGTCCCACAAACTTATATTTTGCCAAAAACAATGTGATAAGATTGTTAATCGGAATTATTGTACATGATTTCTCAAAAATATTTCGTTAACATGATTTTTATGCTCGCATACAAGTTTGGTTTTGTGATTTATGGAAACACAGAAAAAAAATACTTTAGTTACAGTATATTAGTTCTTTAAAATTTAGAAGATATACTAAAAAAAATTTAGTAAATATATTAAAAAAATTCAAAGATTTTATGTAAATGTTCCATATATCTAGTTTAAGTTATACTTTTTGTTTAGATTTATGGCTACACAAAAATTAAAAATAATTTAGTGACAGTATATTGATTCTTTAAATTTAGAAGATATACTAAAAAAAAACATGGTAAATATATTTAAAAGATTCACACATTTTAAGTAAATGTTTCATATATCTAGTTATATTTTGAAAATATACTAAAAAAACTTAGAATTAATGTAAAGTACCTTTTTTAATTAAATTACCAAAGTATTTTCCTCACATAAAGAAAACTACGAAATGTTAAATTATAAATCAAGATTATAAAGAAAACTACGAAATGTTTGCCAAAAAAAAAAACTGTTAAATTTCAGTTTTATAGATTTAATCAATTCTTTTTAAACGATATCCATATATAAATAAATTTCTGGAATAGAACTCAAAAACAGTCTCAGTGAGTTTGTTACTCTGCAAAGAAGAAGCTTCTTGATTTCTCCTTTGCTAGCTTTACAATCTTCTTCTTCTTCTACTGGTTCGTTCTTCTCCTCTGCTTCTTTTCTACTATGATCCATCTGAAATCCATCTCAGTATATAAATACATTATTAGTGAATAGAATTGAAAACAGTCTCAATTCAGTAGCTTTACGACCATCTTCTTCTTCATATGAACTGTGATTTTCTGGTTTGTTTTTGCTTTGTATGATCATGAACTGTGAAATTATCTGACGATTAGGTTAATTAAAGATCACGATTAGGTTAATTTAATTTTATAATTTAAATTTTGATTTATCATTTTTCTGTAATCTTGGTTAGGTTAGGTCAAAAGAAGTGTATAACACGGAAGCTAGCTATGGAAAAAGCGATACTATATGTACAATATGTGCGTGCAGCATTTTCTGATGAGCCTCAGAAATTTGATGAATTTGTCAAGCTCATTAGAGAAATTAGGGATAAGGGGTAAGTAAGTTTCATTTTCAAGTTTAATCTACATAATAACATAGAACACATTCTTATACAAAACGATTCTAAATTTTTGATGAGCTGATTCTAATGTTTTCGCAGAATCGAAAAAGCTATTGCCATTGAAAAGATCTGTGAACTCGTGAAAGAAGACCGGACTTTGCTTCTTGGTTTAAAAGAGTTATATCCAGAGGCTGATATAACCGTCCCTCCCGAGGCTGACATAACTGTCCCTCCCGAGGCTGACATAACCGTTCCTCCCGAGGCTGACATAACTGTCCCTCATGAGGCTGACATAACCGTCCCT